>OMNV01029411.1:100313-245945 GCA_900303265.1 Brotula barbata
ATTGCATGAATGTTTAGTATTTTTTTGAATATGTCAAATGATGGTCTTGATAAGAATTGTGTTTTCAAACGAGCACAACGTGATGAAGAGCGGCATTTGATGGTTAATACGTCTGCAGCTGTTGAAGGCTCTACGTTATGCTCCTCCCAGGATTATTTCAGTCAGTTGATGGGTAATATATACAAAAATAACATTTGGATTGTTCTTTTTTTATTCATCCTTTAATCACAGGTGCACTTTTACACTACACTGATTGACATCACTGCTCCTAATAAAACACAACGGGCTAATCAAGTGGCACAGCTGGGACAGTCTTTATGCAGATCAGGTGCATAAAGTTGGTATTTGGTGTTTGCCGTGACATTGTCTTGGTGTGTAGTTAGTGGAAGCACTCAGAGAGGAATGCATCCTAAATCAAACGTACTGATTTACCATTTGATATACGTGTTTAATTACGTATTATGTAATTAGCAGCTGCTCGTATAACGTATGACGGCCTTTATGTTGGATTTAATAAATCCCCCTAGTTATCAGATGGCACCGTCCGTTATATTAATTTCATCTACAGTATCTCAACTCGTGCTGTAAATCTGCAACGCTTTTGAAATGACGGCGACCATATTCACTGCGAGCAGAATAACAACCAGCTCGACCCATCCTCTGTTCCACACAGGCTGCAGCTTTGTGCAGCGTAAACAATTAGGACAATAGCTGGCATCCTGACACCACCACACACTGACAATTCTCAGGACATTTTTTCCATTAAGCAAAACTCTGAGCACCATTTTCACTGCATAATAAAAATAATATTTACTTTCATGTAAAGTGAGTCATTATGGGGAGCTGTTCTTTTTGTATAATTGGCATAAATGGACAATTACTTCCCTCACTTATGTTGATAATATACTCCAAGTGTAATGCAACCTTTTCATTCACTCTAGCGTACAGTAATCACGGAATGGAAGCACAGTTCAATGTACTCCGACTGTTAGC
The DNA here is from genome assembly GCA_900303265.1 of Brotula barbata. Lineage (NCBI taxonomy): Eukaryota > Metazoa > Chordata > Actinopteri > Ophidiiformes > Ophidiidae > Brotula > Brotula barbata. Next base: position 101,307 of record OMNV01029411.1, read on the forward strand.
AAGTTGTATCTTAAACATCCTAATTGCAAGAGAACTGAACTGAACTTGATGGGGTGCTGCACCAATTTTAGTGGACTAAGTTCAGGTTATTGGTCATGGAGATCGATGAAATGGGTAATACATTGGCACAAATGCACAAAAGAGACATTGTTGCTTGTTTTACATTTATTATCGGAATGAAACAGTTTATTATAGGTGATGCTCACAATGAGAATAATCTCAGTTAAACAAGAAGTGTGCAGGTTGAGTGCTTTGGTGGACATTTCCACCTTGGGACATGATCTCAAACGTGTTTTCTCCTTGGTTAAGCTGGACATTGGAGCTGTTTTGGTTGCACTTGGGTTGAAATTGTGTCTGATCACAAAAATAACCTGACCAGTTTGGCCCTGAGCCTTTGGTACCATTTTATTACACACCATTTACCACTTTATGGGCTAAAAACATACAACTTCATTGTCACCAGTAGTAGACCACTACTCTTGTTGACTAATACTTCCATTATTAACAGTTTAATCCTTTCTGAGTTTTTTCTTTCTCTCCCTCCCTTGCTGTATCTTATTTGAGCATTGGATAACTTTACCTGTATGCCCACAGTGAGACTGCAAATCATCACACGTTCCATGAATTTGATATATTCTCAGTCCTTATTTCCCAACTGTAACCCATAAAGGTTTAAGAAAAGCTGTAGTGCTGTTCTGAAAGAGTAAATCTCCTGCTTTTTTTTCTTGCTTTTTTTGTCGTAAAGTCTGTGCTGTGTTCTAGTAGAACACTGGGATTACTGAAAGAAGTGAATAATATGGTGGGAAATATATAGACAAAGAGACGTATTTACATTCTTATGTGCTTGTAGACTTAGATAAAAAATATGCCATCCACACAGAGATACATAGAGGAGCCTGGTAAACAGCCTGAGAGAAAAGATATATTGGTGGAAGACCACACAAGGAAAGGCTCTATCTGTCCTTGTCTAATAATGAATGGGGGAGAGACTCTGCTGAATGAAGGCAGCTATTAAAATCCCTTGTAAACACATTATAGCCCTGGTCTTGTCCAATATAGAGAACCCAGACATAACAATGATATAGAGGCTGGGTTGCATCCATAAATGCATGAAGTCCATCTCGTGTCAGTGACTGCTGGTAACTTTGTGTGCATCCTGATGTGCAGCACTTACACAATGAAATAAAGAGAGAGAGAGGACCGAAGGGAACACAAGTAAGCAAGTCAGCCTGAAAAATGAACACACACCTCCAGTGCAATGAGTGAGAGAGAAGGCCTTTTCAATTGTTAAGATTCCATCCATCCATCCGTTACTCCATCCATTACTGATTCATCCATCCTGGACAGTTCACTCGTCTGTCACTGGCAGACGTAGACAGATACGTTCACATCTTCTCTTATCTTCAACCTACACGTCTCTGGGCTGTGAGAAGAAACTGGAGAACCTGAGGAAACCCACAAAGACGCAGGCAGACCCTACAAAGTCCACATATACTGTGAGCATCAGTCATCTTGTAACTTAAGAGCTCATGTCTGAGTTGAGCAAAGCCCAGATTTTGTCACTGCAGAAGCGGTGGTTTCGCACTCACTTCACCGGAGAAATTCAGGTGTAAAGGCCTGTAAAAACCCATTAAAGAGTACAAAAGGGACAAATTTGGTTAGAGTTACATCAAAGTGTCAATGAAGCTCAGCCTTATCTGCAGTTAGCGCCGGACTACAAAAAGGGGATTACTTTTCTCCACATGCATCTAACCATGAAAATCTGGCAAAACTGAATCAAGCAGGAATGAATGTCAGTTTTAATGAATTAAACAAGACAAAGTGCTGGAAATGGAAGTCATAGTGATCAAATGTCACCATCCTGATACAAGCTAGATATCATGTTTTAAAATGTGTGTGTCCCAGATCACACTTAACCAGTAATTCTGACCCTTATTTTGTGTCCTGCTGTGATGCAGTGATGTAGTTTATTTGCCTTCAATTCTTCTTCAAATCACATCAGAGAAGCTGTTCTGTTTTGGAATTTGGTTACACTTGGAGTAAATAAAAGATCTCTGTTGGCACCCCACAGTCCTAAATACAGAGGAAAACAACAAACCAGCATGTTTGGAGGTAAAGTGGGCAATGTTGTTGTCAGAGTTGATACCCTAACCCTGTTCTCATTCCCCTGTGGGCAATCAATAAAGCTGACAGGGCCCGAGAGAGGAGGATTCCCTCACAATCATCCAGAACTGCTGCATTTGATGGAAAAACAAGGCCCAGTAGCGAGCAGGCTAAATCGGGAGTTGGTGTGCATTTTGCATGTCTTTCTCCTCGGAATGATAAATACGCATCTATTTCCATATTTTTTGTAAGCTGATTTGTTGATTTGCTTTGCCTTCTGCCGAATTGGAGATCATTTCCACATTATTGTTCCAGGCTGTACTCTAGGAAGCAACTTTTCCATACTGCTGTATCCTGGATGGGACTGCAGATAAAGAAAATAGATGAATTCTAGGAGCATTCTTGGCAGTTTGCAAATTTTTTCTTCTTTTAAGTCAATTTCAAATATCAAGTGATTGTTTCGAGTAGAGCAGATAGGAAATGATTCAGCTCTAAAACTCAATTTCACTGATTGATAAGTGGAATCAAAAAGAAAGCAATGATATTCTCAGTATTTCTAGTACTCAAATTTTTCTCATAATGCTTTGCTTGTTGTCATCTGGCAGGCCTCAACGCTTTGCCCTTTGACCCAGTGACCAACAGTGACCCTCTCCACTTCAGCAGCTCCAGTGGACCTCTGGTGACCGAATGTCCCTCGGTGGAAAAAGCTGCAGAAAATGGCAAGAAGAGGAAGAGAGCCAGCCTTTCCTCAGGTACCGACAACAAGGCATCATTATGAGCCTGGCACTAATGTTAAAATGATGCCTTTATTCACTTTTTCACAGGAATAATCCCGTAATATTCCGTGTTAACTATAAAGGTCTGCAGAATTACAATTCTCTGGTTAAGAGCCTTTGTCGCTGAAATAAAATTTAAATGCTACCAGCATGAAAAAACTGCTTGTTAGAGATAAAGTATAATCCTGTTATTTTAAGACCCACTGAAAGAGGTAGATGTGTTTGGTTTTTGCCATTTTTGATTAGCCGGTGTAGCCCGCGGCTCTGCTTGTCTGAACCGTTTGGAGGTCAGACGGCTCAAACCGGTCGGCATCAACACACAGGTTTCACATCCAACCATCCAACAACCCAAACTCACACACCATCGGCTCTTTCGCACATTCTGACCTGTTAGACATCATGTGTGTGAATATGCATGTTGGGCAGTCTGTGTCTGTGTGTGTGTGCACGCCACATGCTCATGCATTCAGTCTCATTATAATAAGGGCCAGTGTGCTGTCTAATTAAAGAGGGCCTCTCTAATTAATTGCATTTTGAGCAACAGAAAGATGAGAGCCCTTAAGACAGAGAGGTGTTGCTCTGTGTTCTCTGTGAGTCTCTGTGACACTAATTGTTCTGGATTTACAGGCTGGCAGATGTACACACACACACACACACACACACACACACCTCTAATATCAGTACTTGCAGGGCACTGCAAACTCACCAGTGATGCCTGCAGTTAAAGAGGCCCCGTGGACCCAGGAGCATTGTAGAGATCCTCAGCGGCCCTTGGCAAAAGCTCGTCTGTCCTAAATTATTCAATTATGTTGCCATTGCAAATACAAAACCACACAAAAGCGACTAAGTATTCAATGATATTACCCTGAATTTGCTTCAAAGTATCTATTTTTTGATAGCCTCATAAGTCATACAATGGCATTCAAGTTAAGTTGATTAAGCGTGTTGTTTATTTGTTTCCAATCTTCAGACGTCGTATCCTTCAGCAGTATCTGATCGAGATTTATTTGTTTGCGGGAGCCTGATTTAGTAGGAACATGAAAACGAAAGAGCTTAGCCCATGGAAGTGTGTTGTTCTGCAGACTTTTCTTACTGTGTGTGTGACAAATAAACTTGTAAACCGGATCAATTGTAGTACGATAATTACTCCGTGCCCTGGAGACTGGAGAGAGAGAGAGAGAGAGACAGAGAGAGAGCACCTCACCTCACCTCACCTCACAAGAATTCTAGGGTTACACAATTACTACCACTAGTACTACTATACGCAGTGCAGTTGAGTGGAAAACTGCAGTTGCCAGCATTTGGTTTTAAGGAATAAAGTACGTCACCTTATTTTCCTCTGCTGAGTGTCTTTGTGTATTACACTGATCCACAGGAGACAAACAGAGGTAGACGAAATACCGTAAATGATGAAATGGGTCTACGTGTTAAGGTAGTATAGTGTAAAATTACTTTAAACACAAAACGGGGTAAGACGCTAAAAATATCTGCAATTCCTATGAATCTATGTTGGCGTTCACAAATGCGATATATGAAAAGTAAACAAAAAAAAAAGTTACTGTCACAGTTAAATGAAGACATTTCTGGCTCCCTCCAAAATAAAAGAAACGAGTCAGAGAGAAGGATTGGTGGTATTTCTTATTCACACTGCTTTGTACCTCGACTCCAGGGAAGCACGGACATATTTACAACACTGCACAAAACGACAGAATGGAATTGTCACAGTGAGATAAAATGTGGAAATATGGTCTTGCTTTGGCAGGTCTGCAGCTCCCCTTTGCCTTTTACATTTCTTGCACAGCTCTACATTGACGTGTTTCAGGCCAGGCATTGTTGTTTCCTTTTTTTTGTCATCACACAAGCAGGAGTGTAATAATGAGTCAAACCAGTTTCCTCTCCGCTTTTTCCATTTTGTACACACGATTTCCCATCATTTGTCCCTTGGCTTCTCCTAACAGTAAATCTAGCAGAGATGGGCACCATACCCGAATGAAAGAGCGCAGGTACATTCAGAGACGCAGCCATTGTCATCACTCACTCAGTCCAGATTGAGGGCTCGTCTCTTCAGTAATGGTATTATTGGCCACAACTTGTTTCCTGTGTGAAGGAGCACAAGCGAGCTAAGCATGGCTCCACATTGTATTTGTCGTGGACACATTCTTCTCATTCAAACAGCTGTGTCTGAAACGTCTGAGGCGTAATGCTGTAACACTGCGGGTCCATGTGGTGTTTTTGAAAAGATTTTGTGAGTTTTGTATTGTGAAAAGATTTGATGTGCTCAGATTATATTCAGTCCAAAAGCCTTAGGATCAAAGCTGAAATCTGATAGAGGTGTAAAGAGTTTGCTGCCACCACCTCAGTAATGGACAGCAGTCGCTCATCCGTTCTCTTAATAATTAGCAATAATAATACTCGTGTCACTGTTTAACATAAATGCACAACTGTCATGTTTAAACAAGAATTCATTTCATTTGCATTTTCCTTGCAGTTTGTGTCCAAGTACAACCTTTAGGAAGAGCTTTGACGAACTCTTGATTACATGATGTGGTGTTATTTGTCCAGTATAGACGAGGGATTTTCAACTGGTGGTCCCTGGTGGTCCATGGAGGTATTGAAGGTAGTTAGTGTCAATGACCTAATAAGTAATGTCAGAAGCTAGAGGAAGTTAAAATATTTTTTTGTTTATTTGTACAATTTCATTATTAAAAGTAATATTTGTTTCTTGTTTGAGGATAATTCAATCCATCTAAATCTAATTTTGCCACTCCATCCCTTTGTGAAAGTGGATTTTGCATACTTGCATACATGCTGCTAAGAATAGACAGATCGTGTGCAACTCAACACACCTAGAAACCTCACTAATAGGTAAGAAAAAGTCTAATCCCACCACCTGTCCCCACCATCCACATCAGAGCTCCCCAAGCTGCTTCTGGATCAGAGAGGTGTTCCAAAACAGGGCCACAACAGGTGGAAAAACCTGTAGTCTAAACCGATTTATTCGTCAAAATTAACATATATTATTCAACAAACTGACCAGAATGAACACATGTATTCCCTTGGATACGGATCTAAGATATTATAGTTATAAGTAAGTTTGACGTTGTCATGTAAAGAAGTGATACATGAACCAAACAAGCCCAGCTAGCCAACCATTTACACTATGTCTGGCATAATTTGTGTCAAAAATGTAATTCCATAGACAGCATATAAAAAAATCTATATCACAAATTGCTATTAGCCGGATTTTTTAAGTTACATTTTGCACTGGATCGATCCCTGTGGGGAGATTTGTCTTTTGCATTTGACCCACTTTAACTCCTAGAAACAGGCGGCAGTCACAGTGCACCAATCTGGGATTAACGGCAGCTCTACGGCCTCGTGCCTTGGTCAAGGGCAATGGCGGGAGCAAACACCTTTGCTAGTTTTGGAAACCTGAGGACCTTGAGGGAATCCGCACAAGCCCAAATGGAGGCCGTGGAAACACACAGAGAGGGTTGGCGCCAGGATTTTAACCCTGGGCCCGCTCGCTGGGTTGCAACAGTGCTAATTAGCGGCTGACTTGTGGCTCTGTTTCCTGTATGCTATTATGTTTATGCTGTTGTGTCAGGCACAGCTTGTTGTTTGCTAAGTGAAGAATGTGTTGCCTGCTTATCACTGCAGCAGCCTGGAAGCTAAGAATAGCACATAACAACAGAATTCTATGGAGCATTCTTTCATGGGGCTAATGACTATGGCCCTATAATGGCGGATCGATGATTAGCGTTGATTAGTGTTCTGCGTCTGCTATGACTCCACTGTCTGCCGCCATTGGTTGGTATTTGCTAGCTCGGAGCCGGTCCTCAAAGGACCAGGCAGCTAAATGATTGAGGTCGAGAACAGCTGGAGCTGCAGCTTTACTAGCTTACAGGCTGAGCGTCTGTCTGTCTCCTGGTCGCCCCTCGTCTCAGTCAGGTCCTCCAGCTCTCAGCGGAGCCTCCATGGGGCAACATCTCATTAGCGACCATGTGGATTGCGTCTCGTTAAGGAGACTTAATAGATAATTTATCATCGTACACGTGGCACTTTTTTGGATACACACAGGACACATGCTCACACACACCACATGCTACACCTCACACTCTGTCATTTTGCTATTTTAAGTCAGACCACCAGACCAGCGAGTGAGACAAGGGATTGTTTTTATTGCCTAATACCACTCAACACAAGTGTAAACCCCTGACAAAGACAACATTTTCTGGCTTGTGAGCTGCCAAAATTGATCTTTTTCATTAATACAATACACCTTATGCACATTAGGCCCTGAGTCCAAGATTGAGAAACTATGATTGAATCCCTCCTGCTTTGCATGCGACAGTAATTAAGGATGCGACTGATAAGATAATGTAGCTGAATCCACACCACGAACAGCTGTATATTGTTCGTTGTATCGTTTTAAATTCACTAACATAAGAATATCCCACCCACAAAACAGTAATTGTCAATACGGGGGATAATACAATATTTACAATTAATGTTGTTGCCATGGCTCCCAGTGCCCCCATCTATATAACAGGCAGGTAGCCATTCATCAGTGTAGCACACAGACAATGACTCATGATCAGTCGGTTTGTGGTTCTTTATAAAAGTTACTTCAGGAGTCAGATGATACGCTTCTCTCCACTCAGGCTTTCACTTCTTCTCATCAGTGCGCCTTCTTAAGCAGCACAGAACAAAAAAAGGACAGTCTTGGGCTGGAACGGTCCTCTTTCTCTTTACTGTGTATCAGCTCCACGCAGCAGCTCGGGGTTGGCTTCTCGCTGCCGCGCCGTCGTATTTAAACAAAAACACACTGAACAAGCAATCAAAAGGACTCCAGCGTGTTGCAGGAGGATGATTTCCCCCATTGACTGGATCAATAGCAGTTATATGAGCTGTTCTTGGAGAGCTGCTAGAATCAACAGCTGTCGCCTCGCACAAGTACCGTCTAACTGCAATAATTGGGAGAAGAATCAGGCAGTATATGCAGTTGTGTGGAGTGTGTTTTTGCGAGTGATCCTTTGTTTAAATCAAATCTCACTGTGTGCTGTAAAGTTTACAGCAGTAATGAGTTTTAAATAATGTGTCTTCTTAGTACATACTGTATGTCCATAGTCCACATGTAGAGCTGAGATGATTCTGACCCCAACCATCACACACACACACACTCCTCTCGTGAATAGCGAGGACACCAATAATGATAACAGGTTATGTAAGGCATCCATTTTGGTGTATTTTTAAAATAATGCATCTGAGGAACATGTATATTTGATTCTGGAGACGCTGCAGGTACTAGGTTGTCACCAGAGGCATATTATGTAATTAAAGAAGTCAAATCATTAAAATCTCATTTCCCTGTTTGTGAAAGCGCTATTACTATTAATTCCGATATTTTCTTTTTGCAGATTAACCCAGCGAGAAAAGCAAAGGATTATTTTTGCCAGTGGCGGCTACAAAATTGCTAAGTAAACGCTTAAGGCGTCCCAGGCTGTCACGAGAGTCTCTAATTTTTGTTTACATTTTGCAGGCTGACAGATGCGGCCTAATTGCATATTGAAGTAATTTGGCGTTTTATGTTTTATTGGCTGGAAGGATTTCTTAGATTGTTGAGGTTGTTTATGAGTCTTGGCTGAGTGTGTGGTCCAAATAATGACATCAAAGAAATCAGCGGGTGCATCTTCCAAATTCAGTTTTATTAATATTTACTGTGAACACGGAACACATTCAAGGTATCTTCAACATATATGTGTAAATATATCTATATATTATTGATATATATACATATACATATATTTATACATAACAGAAGAGATGCATTAATTCATCAGTATTTCTTTATAAAAGATCTGTGCAGTTTTCTGGTTGTTCGTTGGCTTTTACAATCAGATAACAAGCAAATAACGGTAAAAAAAAGTTAAATTGTTATGCTAAAATCAAAGCACTTAATCAAAGCTCTTATTTAATATTTTTAATCCAACTTGTCTCTCTTATAATCTCTCTGGCATCTTGAAGATGCAAAATTCAAAAGTCTGATTATTTGGCGGTTTGGGAGGGTCATTATCCGGCCCTGCTCGACCCCTTGGCTGTCTTAACAGTCAGAGCTGTGGCCACTGCTGTGATGAGAGCATGTTCAGCACCGAGTTCTCATCACTGTCATCTATCATATGATTCATCTGCAGTCTATTCGGAAGCTACGTGCACGTACTGTCATTTGATGTCTGACCAAAACACGGCATCGCTCTCGTCATAGAGAAATCCTGTCACAGGCTCTTGCGAAATGCTTTTACCGTGGAACGCTCGTACTGTATCAGACGCTGCATTGTGACATTATAAGAAGCTCAGCAGCACAAGCAAACAAAGCAACAAACACACAGTGAAATCTAATTCTACACAAAGGACACAGAGCTTTCTCCCAGCTGCTTTGTCTGTGAATCAGAATGTGGGGCACTGTGTGACAGTCAGGCTCCACTTTTGTGACAAATCCATTCACAAACTGCACTTTTACCTAACCGTTCATTTGCTAAAGTAATAATCCCAGAGAACATCGTTTTTATCCAGAGCCACGGGGATAAGACTAACTGAATGATTAGGAACCTTTAATTCGGCGTAACACATCCCCTATGCTCTCTTGCGTGCACACCAGAAAGCAGATTTAGTACTAGAAATACCTGAAATTTATACACGAGTGAGTAAAACTACAACCGTTTCATTTAAAAGTGACTCAGTTAGAAGTGTGCATAGTTAACATGACCTATTTTAGAATGAATTTTGTACCAAGTAATAAACATTTTCAAAAAAGTAGTTGAGTAAAAGTATAGATTTTCGAGCAGGACAAGAAAAGAGAGATAAATGATTGTAAACGCTTTTTCACATCGTGCTGGTTTTTGGGATGGGCAGCTTTAAGGTATGAAAATTAATGAGCTGCTTACTTTGTGGTATTCTTGTAATCCAAGCAGATATGCATCTACATTAGTGGCCCTCCGAGATGTGCAGCGTGTGTGTGCGCGCGCGTGTGTGTGTGTGTGTGTGTGTGTGTGTGTGGTGGGTGTTGTCCTTCTGTTTGACAGGTGAAGATTTACAGCTGGGTGTCTGTCTCTGTGACAGGCGACACATGATGACACACAGGCTGTGATTGACGCTGACGGATGGGAGAAATGGAATGACTCTGGAGTTTCACAGATAGAAGAAGACATTTTCACGCTCCAACACTTCTCGCTCTCTCTCCCTCTCTTTTGCCTCCTCGAAACACTAGGGTAACACTCAGACATCACAACTGACAGGAGTAATGATCAACGGGGCACAATTTTTGCTGCCGTCGTTACCTCTGGGGCTGAAAAAGGGAAAGAGATTCTCGATGAATTCGAAGCCTGTGAAGGAGTAGATGTGAGCTCGGGCCTCGGCGTCGTAAAAGGAAACCTGACCTCCCTCGTAATCTATGAACACTCCAACCTTCTGCGGCTTCTCTCTCAGAGGCAGGGTGATGAGGGTGCCCATGTTGGCTGTGTACTCATTTCCATTTCTCATACTGATGGTCCAGTATCCAGTCCTGGGGCTCAGTCTTGTGTCTCCCTTCCTGTTGATGGACTCATTTGCGACCCCCAGATCCCACTGAGTCTTGTCTTTGACTTGTATCTCATAGTAGAATTTCCCAGCGGAGAACCAGTCCTTGGCCAAGACATTAAGGACGTGATCAAACCTCTCCGGTGTGTCGGGGACAGTCCTCTTTTTGTCTTCGTGCATTACTTGTTTTCCATCTGCGGACACAATCAGAGACCGGTGCGCCGTGTTGTGATCCAGAGTCAAGTCGACAGCGTACTGCTGCATTTTTTTCAAGTCTGGATCACACATCATCTTTATTTCTCTGATCACAGTCGCTTCCAGTTGAGCCACGGCCCTTTGCACGTTTTTCTGGTACCCGTCCACACTGAATTCCGAGCAGTCCTTGACTGCGGGGGGCGTGAAAGTGAACAAAAGTAAACTGTTGAGAAGGTTGTGATTGTCATCTGTCAGGTGGATCTGGTCAAGCTCCTTCCTTTTCTGCATGATGTGCATAATTTCTCCCTCCAGCTCCTTAGTGAAGCCCTCTGCCTGTGCCTCGATGTTTTTCTGCTTAGTTTCAATCACCTCAGTGAGCTCTGCTTGGCTTCGTTTGATGTACTGCACCAGAGCCGTCATCATGTGCACGCTGAATGACATCACTTGGTCTGCATTACTCTTGCTCGCCTCCACCGATGTCTGAATCTCATGTATTTTCTGCTCCCGTTCCCGCATCAGCTGATCCACGTTAGCCCTATTCTGTGCCAGCAGGCCCCGACGTGTTTGAGCCTCCTCGTCAACAGTTGCGATTTTATGGTTTTTGTGGTCGCTCTTAGTGCAGGCCTCGCACAGAAAGACTTGATCCGTCCTACAGAACAGGTCCAAAGACATGTCATGCTTCTTGCAGATCCTGCTTTCTGGATTCTCCACGGGGTTGATCAGCTTGTGTTTCTTCAATGCTGAAATTGTCAGATGCGGTTCCAGATGTGTGGCACAGAAAGAGGTTAAGCACACGAGGCAGGATTTTAGGGCCGGGGTCTCTACTCTGGTGCAGATAGCACACAGCACATTCCCTGGTTTGGCAGCTTCCTGATCGGATGGGACACAAGACACTTCCTGAAGCTTTTTCTTGAACTTTGCAGCCATATCGGCAATAAAAGTGTTCACCCGGAGCATTGGTCTGATGTGGAACTGCTCCTTACACAGTGGACACTGGCACACGGTCTCATTCGTGTCCCAGTAATTTGTGATACATTTGAGGCAGAAGTTATGCCCACAGGGAATGGCCACAGGTTGATTGAACACATCCAGACAGATCGAACACAGGAAATTATCTTCTGTTACCAGAGAAGCCATGTCTGGAGGAAAATGTAAGGCAGAATGAAAAAAGAAGTCAGAAGTGATTACAGTTTGTTTTGTTTGTCTGTGAAAACCTTTGCTAACTCACAACACAACACTGATTAACGTAAATAAAATCCATCTGTACCTGTTGTCCTCGACGTTTTCTGTAAATCTCCCAGACGCAAAATGAAAAGTTCGAAGTGGAGCTGTACAGCATGTGTTTTAGTTTTACTTTCTGTTTCGGCGATTGTGTCAAAGTACCGATCCCCTCCCACTTCCCCTCTCTCCTGAACGTTAACCCATTCATGGCACACTTTGTTAGACGTCCTATATATGCAGCCTGCATTTGACTTCAGGCCTTCATACAGACGCATGCCAAATTAAATTTTCCCAGAGTGCATTATTCATGTTATTCTTGTGCTTTTGGATGAATGACAGTGTGCCTGAGAAATCCTTTTAATATGTGAAATTGAAGTGATAGCTTTGAGATGGCACAGTGTGTGTGTGTGTGTTTTCTAGATTCTATATGAGCAGCTCTGTGCCTGTCGGGTGTGTGTGTGTGTGTATTTGCAATGGATGAGAAAGCTTATCAATGGAATCTGTGTACTAAACTGTCAGTGCACCCACTCTATAGATACTGGCCTTCATTTGTTCTCGTGTGTTATCTGCATCATGCACTGTAGGGCAAAAACCTGGTTGCTCAATTAAAAAAGACACAAATGATCCATTGTTCTGAACCTTTCAGTGACAAATTACCTACCCTGCAGGTCTGTCTGTATACTTGGTTACATTGTGTACTTTTGGGTGTTTTCTGCATCCTAATCTGAATAGCCGCCTCGCTTACACAGTCATGTCAAATAATGAATTCATGGACTGAAGCTTAAATGGCATGAGAAAGACTGAACATCTCACTGTAAGTAGTTTGTGATTAGAGTTGTGAAATATGTATGTGTACATTACACGTACTGAGTTTGAGCTCCACATTTGATCATGGCAGGACCTCTGATCTGCTTTCTTGAGCCACATCTTATTCAAGCCTTACCTGAATCCTTCGGTTCTCATAAAACATTCAAATAACATGAGGATCAGATGGGGAGCCCCTTTGATCCTGGTCCGCGTGGAGCTCCGGGACCCTGTCCTTCTCATCTACGGGTTCCCGTTGATGGGTTCATTGAAGGATTGATTGTTCTTGCTCCCTGCATCTTCCACCAAGCGCTTTGTTTTCCCTTCATCCCTGTTTTCTGACCCATCGGACTCCACAGCTGCATCTGCTTCTCTTTTCCCCTCACTGTGTATACATAAATAAGAGATTAGAGCAGCTCGAAGAGCTGGAGGGCATGGACTTCAATTTATTACGATTGAATGATTCCTGCTCCATGTCTGCATTTTTAAACTGAGTGTAAGCCTGACCCCTCTACAACAACTACAGCAACACATTCAGTGCAGCAAACTGTGGTGAGCTACAGGACAACCAAAACCGTTAAATTCACACTGCACTACCATCTGTGATCTAAAAAATATATATATGTAAAAATCAGGATTGGAACCTTTTTGTTGCTTTTATGCATTTTCTAATACACTATTTTAATTTACTAATCTATCCTGGTGGCACAAAGGGTTTATCAGCAATATTTGGTTACACAGCAGCGAAACAAAACAATTATGAAGAGATGATGCAAACATAAAGTAAATATTTTGTTTAATAGTTGATAGTTTTACTTATTCCTTATTCATCAAATCTTTTCCACCTGGTGTGTAAAACGCCATCCCATGCAGGGCCAAGTAATGTTTAAAAATGTGTCATTGTGTTGGCAACGTTAACATTGTCAAAATCCCAAAACTGTGGCTGTCCCACATTAGCAGTGACATTGAAATTCTGAAATTGATTAGAACGGCAAAAATCCATTGAAAGGAAAATAATGAGTGTTGTCCGTGGGGCTCATGTATGGCAGCTTTGTTCTACAGTATGGAGAGGAGGCAAGGGAAGGTTCGCTTACCTCCATCATTCTAGTTTGTTTACTACTTGGTCAGATCAGAGGGTGGTGTTATTTCCAGCCCCCAGACAAAACAGTTCTTGAGGGAAGATAAATAATTAGTCACGAGATGAGTTTCTCCCTTCATCCATCAGCCTGGGGAACATGGCAGCCAAGTGAGAGTCCTGTCCTTCAGTGTTTTTGCTCTCCACGCACACTCCAGATGACGATTTGAAATTCTTGAAAGCCCGTAAGGGGGCTTCCATCTTTGTTCGGGATTGCTCAGATTAAAAGCTGGTTCGCGCTAAAAGCAATGCTCTCAGCGTTATGAGGAGCAGAAACGCTATCTTCTCGTGAAAATTGCCCAGCGAAGTAGAAACACTGAGACTGTGTTCCAACTTAATTCAAAGCCCATTTTGTTGAAGGCAAATCATGCCATTACGTTCTTAAAGTGAACCTTTGCTTCTGTTTATTTTCCTGGAATGCTCCTTATCTTATTCTCTAGAGTTTTCAGTGTGGAAGTACACCTTAAGTGATGTATTTACTCCATAATACAACATGAATACCAGCGTGGTTGGCTCATTTCCTGACAACACAGGAAAAGTGTGCTGGAATAAATTATGCGTGTGTGAAAGGATTTTTTTACCTGTAGGGCTGACTTGAATGTGTGAATACTTTAGCAGCAGAAGGTCATGTGTATTGAACGATGTTACTTTCCAGGAGTAAAATGGTATCAGATACTCTAAGTCTTTGGTCTTGAACCCCGAGATTTAATAAAGGCAGTGGAGGAATTTTTTTTTTTTCTGCACTCTTAATCGCTGAGCAGTCGGTGACATTTAAAACTTCCAAAAACAAAAGCAGTTGCAAATTCCCCGAAAGGACGGTTCAACTATTGAATTATTTATTTTGCTATTTGCCAAGGTTAGTCTCCATGACAGAGAAAAAACATCAGGACTGAATGATTTTCAATATTTTTGATGTCACAGAGGTTCACTGTCCTGTGTGTGTGATGTGATGGAGGCCACGTCCTGTCGGTGTCTCTGAAGCAAAAATTTGGCAGATGGTGATGTTTTACAAAATAATTTTTCACATCATCCTGTAACCTTGCGTCAGTTGATGCAGTCTTGTTCAACTGTGCAAGAAATTATACTCCACCTCCGATTTGTCCCTGTGTATTTATCACAAATCCTACGACTGAGTCCTAACATTTCCATCCATCCACAGGAGAGAATCTGAGTAGTGTGCTTTAGAATAACAACATCCTGACCGAGACCAGACCGAAGGATTTATTTTTAGACTTTCAGGAAGGCTTAAAGGTTTGAATTCTTCATCTGATTGTCTGATTTTTGCCCGTGTCTGCCCCATATCATGTCTTCTATCTGTGAGATGCTATGTGATTCTCCATTTTCGGCCCAGCGCTCCTCTTCTCACCCCGCAGCAGTGAAACCTTCTCTTTCCTTCCCGTCACTCTCTTCACCTTCAGCCACATTTAATGGCTCCGAGCTGCAGCCTTGCCCTGTCACAGAGGGGCTTTTAACAAGGTCCTGCACTCCTGGCTCCTTCCTCCTAATTTTATACCACACTGCTGCCACTTTCCCCTCTTTCCCCCCTCTAATTTCACCTTTCTCTAAGGGTAACATGTGCAGGTGTCTGACTAAATTGGGGGAGATATGGACTCTATTTCTATATGTTGAATGGACTGAATTTATATAGCGCTTTTATCCAAAGGTTTGCCTCACATTCACCCATTCATACACACATTCGCACACCGATAGCCGAGTTAACCAAGCAAGGTCCACTTGCTTGGCGGGAGCAATTTGGGGTTAGGGTCTTACTCAGGGACCTTCGACATGGAGGAGCGGGGGATCGAACTGGCAACCCTTACCACCTAAGCCAGAGAAGTAGATTGAGCCTTTTTGCTTGTTATTTAAGGAACACTGTGCATGGCTCAGCCTCCTTTTGGTCCTTTAGTAAATGGACACAGCTTAATGCACCGGCTCATTTGAAGGAGTAGCTTATAGCTCATTTTTTTCAAGCATTGGCGGAATGCTTTTTCCTATTAAGACGTTTTAGGGGAATTACTGAACTGCTTAGTCAATCACCGGAAATTTAACAAACAATTTAACAAAACATTACTGTAATTGATATTTGTGGTTCAATTAGAACAAGCGAGTTTGAAGAATTCAGCTTGGTGTCTGGAAAAATATGTTGGTTATTTCTCTGTGTTTCTCTTTTTTCCTTTTAGTCATTTTATGTTATTTTAGACTATAAAAAGTCAATTCACAATCAGACAAGATTACACAATTGGACTGATTTAAACTTAAAATAATCTTTACTTGCTGCTGTAGCCCATTTAAGAATAAATAAAGCACATATTACACATTCTGAATAGGTAAATGGATGAAATCAAATGAAGCATGTCCCAGTTTAAAATTTCTCACCGTGTGATTGGAGCTTGTTTTTCCTTTTGTGCTGCAGATGAATGGAGCTCTGGTATCCTTGGGCTTATATTTATATTCATAATGAACAAGAAAATTAACACCAGCTAAATCACCTCAGGCTCCTCACATTTAAATTATAGACAGTGTAAAAGAGTTATTGATCCATAGCAGAGGGGACAAGGCGATTTTTAAATACTCATCATGCATCGCAGCCCCGAAAGGTTTGGTAAATCGCCTCTGTAATTGATTCTAGATGAAGGTTCTCTTTAGCCAGAAGAGTGAAAATGTCCCGAGCCGTTTTGTACAAGTCTGAAATACATTTCCCCGGCGTACTTCTAGTGTTCCCCCACTAATCTATATCATCCGAGAGTGCTCTCCGAGAAAGCCCCTGTGGTTTTCTGGTTTTCCATCATCGTTACACTTTGGTAAAGAGCGGAGAGGGCCGGCTGTTCGGGTTCACGCAGAGTCCCACGTGACTGTGATTAATGCCAGAAAGGCCTGTTCCTCACCTAGCCCTCAGATCCTCTCCCTCTCCGCCTCCATCCCGAGCACCCCCATCTCTTCCCCCCTTGGGTTTAGCAGTGGGATGGTACGTGTGCAGCCAGCCATGCAGCAGCAGTGCTCCACAGGTCAAGTAGACATCTCCCATGTCGCCTGTGAGACCACAGAGTTCTTATTACCACAGCAACTTCTTTCTTTCTCTCCCTCTATCCTCCCTCCCATCTTCTTTCCTTCCTTCTTTAGCAGTGATCACAGAGGATTCCCTCTTGACTGACCCCAGTGTGCCCCTCATCTTCCTCTCACTGTTTGATCCATCGCACACAACTGCTTTTTATTGTTGTTTGGCAGCCAGCTCTTGGTCCACCGCTTCCCTCATCTCTCTCCACCCCTCTCATTATTGTGAGCCCTTCTCTGCTGGAAATAAGCCAACCGATTTACATTTCCTGAGTACTACAGATTTCCATCATTATTGTCACGCACGTAGCCAATGAGCAGGTAAATACAGTTTAGGGAGGCATTACGGCCACCAGCAAAGACATCAAAATTGGACACTTTGGCTTGGAAGTATCACGTCTCACTTCAACATTTGCTTTGACTAAAAAAATGAAAACACCACATCTACATGAAAAAATCCACCGTTTTGTTGCCTCTAGCGCTGTCTGACCTCTAAGAATGACATATATCCTCTGTGCCTGGAAAATCTAATCACCTGCTTTGCAAACCATTCTTCCATCAGATTTGTATGGAATATTCCTCAGGAAGATAAAGTTCCTCGACTCCCCTTCACTGCCTCTAATTCCCCCCTAATCTTTAAGAACAAGCAACATCTGCCAAATACCTTCCCATCTTTCTCATGCTGTCGTAACGCCGAAGTTATTTTCATGACCTTCATCTGTTTTATATTCACAAAGGATGCTATCTCTCTCTTTAATTGTCAACTTTGACTCCGCCTAGTCAGAAATAATTAATAAACAAATAAACTAGCTTGTTACAGATTATTCGATTTGGTATAAAAGGGCGTAATAGAATTATGCACGGATCAGTAATGGTGCGTCTGGAGCATCTATGCTGCAGAATTCAAGCTTATTAATTCAGTGAAAAAGAGAAGAAAACAAAAAAAGAAAAAACCCTCGGTGGAATGTGCTAATGAAAAACAGCAAGAGATTTATATTTGCCCTCGTTCTCCACACTATTTTTTTTTTTTCGATTAAAAACCTTTAATACGAAGTGTGGTAATTAAAAACAACTAATGAACGCTGTCCTGCAGAGATAAATGCTGGTGGAGGTGCCGTTTCTCAGGCTGATCTCTCGCAACGTGGCAATGACAACAAGCCTTGTCTCTTTGAAGTGTCAGTTTATATATATTATGAAGGCCGCAGGGTATTGTAGCGTTGCGATGTTTGTATCAACACGGCAGTCACTTTGTTAACAGCCTTTTAACATTCCCCTGCTACAGCTTACGGGTTTCCTTTCCCCTCAGGCCTGTGCATGAAAAGGAGGGGTTGTTCATTTAATCTGAACTACGGCAAAAGATTGGAGGGTAATCTCCAAGGGATGGTGTCGTGGTGAGCGTCGGGAAGGATGTTTTACCCTCACAGGCTATCATCAAAACTCTCAAGGTATATATTTTTGATAAATGCGTGTTATCTGTGTCATGGTAGGATGTGTAGAATGTTCCTCCTTAGGTTAGCTTGGTTGTCAGATGGACTTGGAAACTACATCAGAAAGCAATCGTGTTTATACCTGATGTTGAGAATACCCAGACTCGGAGTCGGGGTCACAGGGAGGGGAGGTGCTGCTAACCGCGCGTGTGCGTGTGTGCGTGTGTGCGTGTGTGTGTGTGTGTGTTGGAATCTTGGCTAGTTTAATCATGTAAACACTCTTTCACTTTCTCTTCTCCCCTCAAATTTCTTCATGCTACAGCAGAGAGTGATGACTGGCTGTATTAGCAATTTACCACACGTTGGCAATGGTTGCGTTTGAAAAATTACAAACTAAGTTCGCAGCTTTTCATTTTCCTGTCCCACCCTGCTTCCAGTTTGGCAATCTAAGAGTGGGTTTCTGATCGACTTTGACATTGTTTTCTCAGCAGGCGGCACAGGGCTTTTGTCAGTCCTGCAGAATTTAGTAGGATTTAAGTTGAGCTTGGGTTAAAATTCTGTGTTCTGTCAGGTTTGAACCAGACACGACTACATATTTATCATCTGTGATCTGCGTCTGAGTTAAAGCATCACAGCGGCATCTGGCTCGGATTCACTTTGGGGTCATAGGTTCGAGTACCATTTGAATTTTCTCATGTCTGATGCTATCTCAGCATCAGATTTACTCTCTGGATGTCCTGTTGCAATAGTTTTATATTGCGTGCATCGCCTTCCATCTCTCTATTAAAGCCGTCTCGTTCTTGTCAGTGGTGTGCAGCCTTCAATCATGTCTGCATTGAAGCGTCACGCCATTAGAGGAAACCTCAAACATTGAAACGGTAACATTGACCTTGGATCTGACAGACTGAATGGGTAAGCATCTCACCATAGCTACCACAAGACTGTGATTCCTGATGGTCGATTGTCCAAGCAGTGCATCAGTCTCAACTTGACTGACAGTGATGGACTGACCAGGGACGGTTCCCTCTAATGTCGTTCATCTTCCAGCCACTAGAAACAGCTAGAGGGTTTCTCCATCAAGCTTGATGACGCGTGACAGTTTGTGACATGCTTGTCTCTGCTGATGAACGTGTGAGCGTGACCACACCCCTGTTGCCTTCAGTGACCATAAAGTGCCATCAACTCTTTCTGCTCCATCATTGTCTTAAATGTAGCATGCAAGAGAGATGAAAACCTTTGCAGCTCCTGTAAAACTACAGTGTCTTCATGTTTTGAAGAGTGTACTGCCAATTAACTACCTTGTGGCAGCAGAAACATTTATATTTGATTTGCTGTTTGCTGTGATCTAGTTGACATTTGCGCTAGCCCAGCTTTGATTATTCAGTAAGCTAGATACGGTGAGTGTGTGTGTGTGTGTGTGTGTCGTAGAGTAGAAGGGGTGAATGGAGGGCCAGTACTTTAGCTCTCACAAATCTCCACAATAGCCAACCAACACAATTAAATTTTCATCCAACTTACGTGGAACTTAAACTTTCAACTGATTGGTTCATCACACACACACACACACACACTGGTTCAAATTAAGACATCATGTCTTGAGACAGCAGACAGGAAGACAGAGACTATTATAAATGACAAGTCATCCCCCTCTCGGTCTCTGCCGGCTCCCCAATGAGTTTTGCGAAGGTGTTAACCACACAAAATTGTGCCAAATAAGCATCACAATGGGTGAGGAACATCTGGATGTTTAGGCCTTGTGAGAAGTTCCCTCGATGTGGTGATGGTGACAACACTGTAGATTCTTTGGACTCTGCGTCTTCATATTATGGTACATTTTGGCTTGATAGCGATTTTTGAGATTGTTTATCTTAGATGAGAGTTTCACCATCTGGATAACGACTGAAACTATAAGCTACTGAAAATTTATGCATGCATGCAACCTTTAAATAGGTTTTTATACGGCAAAATAGCTCAAATTCATGGTTCACAATTGAAAGTACGGATCATATTTAATCTGGAATATCAATCTAACTGATCTCATCTTCGGCATAAAGAAACACTGCACCATAGCCATACTTTCCGACATCTTATTGGTTGGTTGAGATGACCGGATAAGAAGTTAATTGGACTTGCGGACTCTGGCGTTAATGGTCACAGCTCACAGTGGAGCCGTTAGCCGAGAGACAAATCCATTACATTACATCACGACACCCTCAAGTGGTCCATGGTGCCCTAACTGATGGAGCCGTCTGTAAATCATATGGATCTAGCACTCTCATTTTATATGCGATGCTGGAGAGATACAATTTCACAACTACTCATTCAGCCTCTGCCCAGGTGAAGAGCAGGCTTCTAATGCTTCATTTCCACAGATGAAGGAGCTCTCAGCTCTGCTGTGGGGCTCCTACGGTCTCTGTTGAGGTGAATCAATATCTTAGTTAGGATCTCATTTCTCTGCTCCAATTCTCTGTCTATTCCCCCCAAACACCAGGGAACTGGAAAACACATAATGCATCTGTTGTGAACGTATCAAATATACATTAGGTCTGTAGTGTTGTCATGTTTCCTTGAAAAGTGTACATACTGAAACATGATGAACATCCAACTTTCCAAGGTCCTCTCATAGCGCAGCAGTCGGCGTTGTTACTTTCAAGTCAAGTTAGACTTAAAAGGGAAAATCTCCAACACATTTCACTTTCCCAAGGTGTTTTACTCTCATCCACCGACTACAGATAAAGGATGATTTATATTGCTTTCACCTTTGATGAAGCAATATCACACCAAATTGATGGAGTCTTCCCATAAAACAATTTCACGCTGTATGACTTTGTGACTATACAATCTGACCCTGCAGTTATAGTTAAATTAAGTGCTTCTCTGCTCACAGCTAAGCCATGATGCATCTTCGACAATTATGTATGACCCAGTGCAGGCTTGCAAAGGAGTACAGAATATAACATTTTAATCAGAATTGTCCAGAGATGATTATGCGTTCCAATTTTGTGCACTTTGTACAGTGTGGTGAACACTTTGGATGTTTTCATTATCGGGTACATGCTGTGCAACATGGAGACGGATCAGGAATCAGGATGATACCATTACCAGACATCAGCATTGGGTGTATTGGGTGTTGGTGAGGGAATGGTGACGTTTTAACCACCGACCAAGACTGACAAATGTCGACGTCATTGATGGGATTATGCATTGATTTTGGAAACCTTAAGCTTTTATGATGCCAGAACTGTGACTGATGATTACCTGACCTTCACTGCCCCTCCATTGTCGGCTATGAACGCGATCCTGCTCACAGAGCCATTTTCCAGGCCTCTTGAAATTTTTCTTTTGAGATGTCTGATGCAGAGCCTCGGGATTTTATCAGAATAAATGGTGAAATTTAACTATAAAAAATTATTTTATCAAATTATCTTTGATGCTGTCTGTTGCCCCAGCGAGTCAAACCATAATGAGTTCATAAGCGTTCTTATGAACACATCATAAGTGTTCTATCTGCTCTTCATTTTCAACTATTCTTTTGCAAGACAAATCTTCTAAAGGGGCAATATGATGAAAATAATTGAAGAGCTTCACATAAAGTGTATATTTTCAGTAAGAAATTAATTTGAGCCACTTGTGTAAGTGTTAGGCTGTCGTGACACATTACAAAAATGGTCATATCGTGCAAGGAACTTTGTGATGAATGAGTTTGCTCAACAAAGCCATAAAACAAAAATTTTATTTGAGGACATTAATTAGAAGATGGTGCTGTGGCAGCAAAAATAAAAATTTTCTGGTCAAAATGCCTCTAAAAATGTTTAATTTTATACGAGCCTTTACTATTAAGTCAGTTAATTAAGTATATGCAAATATGTTGTTTTCCCCGAAGGCAAGCTGCAGTGTGTGTGTGTGTGTGTGTCTGACTGATTGTGGGTGGACATTTTTTCCAGGATTGAGGAAGCACCTCGCCACATAAGGCCCGAACTGTCCAATTAAAATTGGTGCTATTTTGGGATTTGTGCATGGAAGAAAGGTCACTGCTGTCTGCTCTCTGTACAATTTGTTGGGCCATTTAGCTTCTTCAGAATTTAACCCCATGTTTGACTCAAAACCTTAACACCGTCCACTCCCCAATTAAATATAACAACATGTACAAAAATTGATGCCAAGGCCACGGCCTGCTCAAAATGTCACAACTTAAAATTTGTATCCATTTACATGTAAGCTGGCCTAATTATGTAGCAAAAGGATTAATTGATAATAACACCAACAGTAATAATAACAATAATATAATATTGATAATAACAATAACAACAAACAGTAATAGTAATGATACTAATAAGAATAATGCACCTCTGTATCAGTTTGGTAACAGTAATAACACAATCCTCAGAAAGGGTCCATGACGTGTTCAGTTTTATTTTGGCTCGCTGTGTGCTGTCTCTGGTTTTATCGCTCGTGCTGTATTCCTTGTTTATATCCGAGGAGTGCAGAGTACCTGAACCGCCGCACATCCACACAAACGTCACATCCTCGTCTGTTGTACTGGTCCTCCCTGACTTCCTGCTGTTTATTTTCAGTCTCACGAGCGAGAGCGGCATAATTGCTAGACTTTAAAAGCACTGGCCTTTTCTGAATCAAATAACATATGACTTTGAAGAGTGCATCTTCATCTCTTCAAAGGACAGACGGAGAGAGATAGAGAGGGGGAGAAGAGAGAAACAAGGAGAGAGGACTCATATTAATTTCCACCTGTGAGCCTGTCACTCATCTCTGCAGATGCACACCAAGATGGAGGAGAGCTGTGCCTGTTTGAGTCACTAAAACCCAAACGTTTGAACGTCCCATGCAAGTACAACAAGAATCCAAGAAACCTGCTAGCATGACGGGCATGAATCCAACACAAATTGGACATGAAATAGTGCCTCAGATGCATTCAGAATTCATATCGCAACCATTAACAGGCAAACACAATTACGACAACGACAACAACAACAAATATAATTGAAGGTCACACTGCCCACAGATTCAGTGTGATCCTTGGCTCGCTTTGAAAGTAGATCAAGTACGTGGGCGGACTCACTCCAACGTGTGGGTGGGATGAGTGGGCTTAGTGGGCTCAGTACAGTCACCCAAATTTCACAACGCTGAAATTTAGCTGTAGACTGAAACGGCTGTAAATTTTGACTTGTGTTGTATTGTTTATTCAGGGCAATCTGTAAAAAAAAAAAAAAAAAAAAGGGGCCAGTCGCTGTTTATGAATGAGGGAATATGGCCGTGTGTCACTATTTGACCTTAGAATCTGGATTTGTGTTTTCTGAATTAGCCCCACAATCCCTCACTGCCCAGGTCTGCGTCTTTTTATCACTGTGAGGGAATGTGAACCCCGTGATCTGACAGAGGTAAGGAGGCACGCAGCATTAAACCCATCGCATCAGGAACCTGTTCCACGTTGTTTCTCTATAATACACTCTCATATATTCCCACAACTCATTCATCTCATCAACATCAAGTTCTTTTTGTCTTTGAGCCATGCCATCTGCCTGCGTAGGGCAACACACACTTCTGAAGTCTGTGAGAGTTTGGGAATGTACATTATGAAATTCTGTTTTCTGAAGGTTTGAATATTTGGAGAATGTCAGCACAGGGACCAGTATTGGAGTCTTTGGAGACGATGTGTTTTGATGTTTCCTTTCATTTTGTCTTTTTTAATGCAAATTTTGGAATATGTTTTACTAGAGTGCCTTCAATCATTCTTTCTACCTGCTCCAAAATCAACAAAACGGCTTATGCAGTCTCTTGTCCTTTGTTTTTTTCTGTTTTTTTCCCCCCCACTGTCTGAAGCATCATTATATTTGTCTGTGAGTGACAGACAGTAGCAGAGTATTTCCACTGCTGAGGATCTCTTAGGAGCTGGTTTTGACTGACAGGAAGATTTATTTGACAGTCATTTTTGACTTTCTTGTGGTTGTTGAAAGTTTGTTTTGTTTCAGATGTCTTTTCGTGCCATGAGGGGTTTCTTTTGGCTGTTATAGAATCAACTTTAGTCTTCATGGCAGGCTGGATGAACATCATCCAAACACATTGGCCAGCAGGCATCGCACTTCTTGAAGTTATATTGTAACTCGCTGCATAATGGATGAGGTGGAGGAATGGCACGAGGGAATATTTAACCTGTCTCCTTTAATTAACTGCTTTCCAACCTGAGTAATTCAAATAGGGCATTCACTCACAGTTGGAGATCAGCACATGATTTGAAGAAGATTTGATTAGAGCTAAATTTAATGTCACTTTTTTTTTCTTTCTTTTTTTTAAATCACAAATACAAATGACGCTGCCGGACATCTTGGTGGTTCTGATTGATTCACCCCGATAATAGAAACACAACAGGATCTTTTTCCATTTACTTTTTCCAGAGGAGGCCTTTCTAGTCATTGCTGCTCCAATCACCCATGTGCCCGCTCATCCAATATCTTCTCATACTGAGCTGTGGCATCTTTAATAGGTATAGTAAACTCCATTTTTTATAGCTCTTCTGCAGAGATTAGATTAGTATTTGATGTACCGCATGCTCAGGGTATGTTCTGGTGAAATGAATTGAAGGAATCTTTTATTGATTCAAAATAAATCCATTCAAGCTTGTTTATTATATTCTTACAGGAGTAAAATAAAAAGAAGAAAACACACACAATCCAATCAAAGGGTTCAAATAAAGTCAAGTGTGTGCTTGTGTGCATGTGTGTGTGTCTGTATTGTGCAAGTGGGTGATGCGTAACCAGTGCGCCCGGGTTTGTTTCAGAGCCTCTATTTTTGCAGCGCTCACGATTTGGGATCCAGCTTTTTTTGAGTGTGAAGCTCGCAGGAACACACATATGCACTCACAGTCAAACACTGCAGCAAACAAGCAATCACTGCCAGAAACACAGACTGAGCCACCGCAGCTAGTCACCGGGAACATCCCGTAATCCGGGTTAGTCTAAGGAGAGCGAGAGAACAGAGGGAGATAGAGCTGAGAGCAACACGAGTGGGGAGGATGGGGTTTTGCTAAGAACCCTGCAATCAGATAGAATCCTCAGGCACCTCTGAGTTGAGAGCTCTACTGTATAATTTCCTCTGTAACCTGGTGATTAGGGCTGCACGATATGGAGAAAAACTGAGATGTGCTACAGCTTGCCGGATTATGCGCTAACGATGATAAATCAGAAATTAAGTAAGAATTAAGAGTTGAGAGTGCAAATTCATTCTGTTTACGTTCCAAACTATACACAATTTATCCCGGACAACACTGAAACACTGTCGAGGTAGAGATAGTTTGTGTAAAAGCATCATGTGGTGTAGGATTAGTATGATGTCTGTTTGCAGTAGTGTAGTACTCCTTCATGCCAGTAGGGGTGCTCATCTTACTGTGTATTTAGGTACGTATACGTATGTGTAGCGACATCGAGCAAATTAATGTCACCAAATCAGTATTCAGCAGCATGTGTGTATAGAGTTATAACCAGGAGGATGAAGGCGTGAATGCCTTCATTCCACGCTCCATTTATAGTAAGACTTGCACTTATTATTCAGACTGAAAGTTAATTTTGCAGATAGATAATGATGAATGTAGTGGTTTTAATGGAAGTGAAATCGTTAAACATAAAGGATGAGAGGAAATGGGCCAAAAAAAGTCGTGCCCCTGTAACACACACAGGTGTGTGAGACTTCCAGTCCACAGTGATAGTTGAGCTTTATTAGCAGCGATGTGTGGGACGTTCATGCTGTCCAGCAGGAGTCACTAGTGCAGTAACAAGACAAGGACCCACTGCCAGGGTGAAGAATCTAGTTAATAGGGACACTGGTCTCTCCAGTGGTAGGTGAGAAAGTTGTTCCTGAGCCGTTCACGTTCACAAAACCTGTCCTGATTGTCAAGAGGACTTAAACACGCAAGTCTGTTTATGCCATTAAATGATCCCTTTTTCATTTGATTTCACCATCAGATGAGAACAGGGAGCTCGTTCTTGTCCGCTCGGCCTTTTACAAACAAAAAATATCCATCGGCCTGTGTCAAGGTGTCATCATACATGCAGTTAATACAGAGTCACTATAATGATGTCACTTTTCTAGGAAATGCATGCTGTTTTTCCCCTATTTGGACTTTTCCCGTGCAAATGCAGTCATCACAACTTTTAGCAGCCTCACCAAGGCCTCTTGGGTAAATGCTGAGGGAGGTGGGCGATTTATTCATTGACTTTTTCCTCCCACGTTTTCGCCCATTTGCCCTTAGCAGTGATCGTCGGTAACAAGTCCTATCCTCTAATCTCTCCGCTCCGGCCGCCTTGGACTGCCAGTCTTGTTCTATATCAGAACCAACACATCTGTGCAGGGAGACTTTTGCCGGACCTCCCATGGGTTTTTTCTGGTGGTGGTGCTGCTGTTCAGGGACGAGCAGCTGTGTTGTCAGACTTTCCAGGCATCCTGAAAAACCAGAAAACGATTTTTTTTTCCTATTGCAATAAAAAATACAGAAAATGACTGTTGTAGGCGATATCTCCAGACTGCGTTTTTTACACACTGCATTCCTAAAGGTGTCAGTGGTATAATTCATCAAAGAGAACGTCAGAATGACTTGTTCCCTAGCGTTCGCTTGGTGTTGAGATTTTTTTTTTTTTTTTTGGTCTTATCTGGGCCAGTAGGGAAGTAACAGGACAAATAAATCTGCGAGCTGCACAGCATCCAGATTTATTTGTCCTGTTTATTTCCCCAGTATAAGTGTTACAAAGCAGCGTCTGCTATCATCCTCCGCTTCAGTTTTTAATAATTGCCTTCACCACTCAGGTACGCACAGTGCTAGTGAAAAGTGAGTTACCATTTTATGTCTACTACATTTTGAATGGTAAATGGACCGCATTTCTAAAGATTCTTTCTAATGCGAAGACCACTCGGAGCGCTATACGTTGTTCACATCGACACAGCTGAGGTAACCAGGCAAGGCCCATTCGTTCATTAGGAGCAATTTGGGGTTACGGTGTTGCTCCAGGAACCTTCTGATCACTAGGTGATCGTGGAGCCACGCCGCCCCAAATGTATGTAAATGTAAAATATTCAGTACTTATGCATACATGAATTATGTATGAATAAATCCTCCCATGTTGTATACGATGGGTTTTTTTGGGAGTAGTTTTGTTGACCAATATTTGGACAGTAGCAGCAGACCAAAGTTAATTTAGATAAAACAGATGAGTTTACTTCCTGACAGGCTTTAATTAACTGTGAAGTGAAGGTCTCAGGAGCCCACTGACAGAAAGCTTTGTAATGTATTTGGATCGCTACACTAACCAGTATTTTCCTTTTTGATTATTCATCAAGTACGCTTTGTGCTTCTGCCTGCCAGCGATGTTACCTTGGTAACAGATGCTTTTACCGAGGATGATTTGATTAATTGTAGGTGATGATGACACATTTTCTGGCATTAGAGCCCAGAGGGTAGAAGAAACCTCCATTATGTCCATTTTCAGCCTTTTAATGCACGATTTGGTGTGAAGGTATGACCTGCTGGTTAATGATCAAAAGTGTTATATATTTTTGAAACAATATGCAAATTAGAACAATTGCTATCTGTATAATCTGTAATTTTGCACAGCGTACGCCAACGCTTATATCTAATCTGATCATTGTGTCCCTTTGCTTTGGAAAAATGTTTATTTTGTTGAATTCTTAATCTTCTCCCTGCAAATCCATCACCAAGTTGAAGTCAGATTTGTGGATGGTAAATATCATAAATAACTTTGTTGTTTTGAGTTTGTGCTTGTTTCTTTGAAGTTGATTCATCATTCTGTTTGCATTTAGTTTAAAAACAGCAGCAGTCAAAACTTCTTCAAACAGAATTTCCAACACTTACTTCTTTTTATAAGCACAATTTGCTCATTAATCTCCTAATAATCAATTGGTTTTCAAAGGCGAAAAGGCTTCACGTCTCCTCAGCCATGAGGTTCATTTACCCTCGATTCAACCCTTCGTGGATATGACCTGGATGACTGTGAATCTGCACAGACACTGGTCTACTTTTGTTAGTCTTCCTTTGATGATTTTGAGTTTAGAGACGAGCTGTCCCACTTCTCTAATTAAATGTGCAACTTTATTCGAGGAGCCACTAATTACAGTTACAGCGTGAAGAAATGACAGAGAGACAGGCGCCAAGACCAGGAGGACATTTTTTCATTTTTTTCTAACATTTACGGTTTACAGAGTGTACACACTTTATAAGTAGATGTCTTACATAACACACCAATTACTGGACCCCCCACTGGTTTTATTGTAACTAACTGATCAAAGTAATGGTTGTTGGAGCCTATAAATAGTAATAATTTATGTATGTTGAGTGTGTGTGACTCACACACATTTAAGGAAGACATGCTGACAGTGTAATTTACAACCGTGTGTCCTATTAACACTGCTGTGTTCCTTAATGTGCATTCATCATATACTTTTCTATTTTGATGGAATACCCTCGTATCAGCTTTTTAAAAATTTATTACAACAGTAAGCAGGCATGGCATCTAACATCGTTAAGAGTAAAAACACTCGTTCATCATTTAGGGAATGACAGTTGTCGTGGCCGTGGAAGAACAATTTAGCTGATTGGTCCTGTGCTCCTGTTCACTTTCAGACAGACTGAAATCAGGAGTTGCTTTCCCTAGATTGTTGTCTCCTCCCCCTCTGAGATAGGGTCCCCCCTGAAGGGATAACAGATGACCAACAAACAAACCAGGGAGCTCTGGGAGGAAACACAAGCAATATTAATGTTACTTCAGCTATAGTAAAAAAAATGACGAGTGTCGAAATTCTGGCTGGTACCCAGAGTCTGCCACCGCAAACACCAATCCCTCTCCTGTCCCGTGTGGAGAGGAAAAAAACAGGCCCGTTGTCAAAGGACGTGGAGAAACACCGAATAGTTGTTTGATAATTGATGGCGTACTCCGTTGAACGTGGTGTAATCATTGGAGTTTTGGAGTTGGAACTCCTGCACACGTTTCCTTCAGCCGTTTCCTTACTGCCTCTTCTCTGCGCGCTCCACAAAGATGCAAATGAGAGCAGATGATATTTATCACACGACGCATACTGTGACTTTTACTCATAGACTGCAACACCACTGTGAGATCGCTGAACAATGGATCGTCCCAGATGTGAGCAATCTATCAAAAACGAGTGGAACCGGTGTAGAGGGCGACTGTAATACATAAATGAACACACACACATCTACAACGATCCAATCTCAGCTGAATACTGTATTTTTGAGTGGATGTATCTTAGGAATTCAGCGACAGAAGAAGAGTAGAACCCCAAAATATACGAGTTTGGAGGCTGAATTTGCTGATGGTGGACATTTAACTTTCATCAGATGCATTGGCATCCACCAACACCTCATCCCCACACAATAACAACAACACCATCAACGGAGGGACTCACACCGCACTTTTGTTCTTCTCTTCTGCAGTGTCATCAATATCAAATATAGATAAGTTTGATGTAAACAACCCTTGAGAGACACTTGCTCGTTGCCTGTCTGCTCATTTGTGTATTACAGTCACCGATCACGAACACACACACTTACGAGGGTCAAAAGCCAGCCGCTAGTAGAAGGCGTTTTTGCTAGCCGTGCATTTTTTGTGTGCCTGCGCTGTCTTTTCATGCATACGGATGGAGCTGTAAGAGAATCCTGTGAGCTTTCTCTTTCCATTTAAATGATCAGATGTCACTTTAAATAGATCAAATTAACTTAGTGTAAAGTGTTGACTCTATCACAATGCCTCTATTCACCAACGTGAGGATGCAAAAGCACTTCTCCTCCTGTCTCTTCGTCAGTTATTTTCAGTTTAATACAGTGGGCTTCTATATGAGTCATTGTTTTATACCAAATATAGAGAAAAGAGAGATTTTATGTTATTTTGTATTTCTTATAGCCCCATTTGGGCAGCCCTGTCACCTGCATCAGCCCTACTTTCTTCACAAAAGTGTCCATGAAATACTCTCTCTCTCTCTCCTTTGTAGCCTCTAGGGTAACAGTTTGCTGCTGAAACCATGCACATTGCAAACAAAATTGGGCCCCGCTTCTCTTTGCTCTGAGGTTTACAGCCAATAGGCCTTAAAATGGCTTCATTTCCCACCAGCCCCACCCCCTAGTGGGAACGTTTAGTGGAGCTAAAGGCCAATCAGTAGAGTCCAAGAGATCAGTAAAGCCTTGGTCTGAAATCAATCGGGGGAGTTCATGAGCTCGTGGCTCTGGGGCACAGGGGGAATCAACTTGCTATCGACAATTTCATTTTTGCAGGGCAGGGTCATTTCAAGAGAACCAAAATCCCGTCAATAACACTGAAATATGTAAAATCATACAAGATGCACACATATAATGGGGAGACTTTTTGATTGCACGCACCAATGAGGTGGATTTTTGTTAGAACGCATTTATGATTTACCTTAAATTCACAAATCACAAAGGAGGAAATGCAGATTAAAGCTGAGTGGTTAAAAGCGGTTTTCTGAGCTTTGAGGCGGCCATGTTGTGATTTCTCCAAAAAGTACTCCGGCTTCTATTGAAGATGATTTCCCTCATGTGCCACGCATTCACTTTCACTTAAGGGATTTTCGAGATAAGTGCAAACACCTCTCGCGCACAATGTTTCTTAGAGATTAAATACGTCCGATTTCTTTATCTCGGAGTCAGCCCTCCTACCTGTTGCTTTTAGTTGCATACGCGTACATCGTGATGTCGAAATCAATAGCAGCTGATTATCACAGACCAAAGAGAATTTTAGTGGATTCAGACCAACTGCCTGTAGGGAGATTAAACCCCACGGTCTGAATCAGAGGAACCGAACTGCAGGAAAGTTCTCTCCCACGCTGAGCATATCACACCTTGACGTGTTAAACCCCAACAACCAGCACGAATGGACTCATTTGTAACTCACGCTACGGCACGGGTTTGTTTTTATATGAAAAATAAATCATTACTTCATAATAGTTCTTGAAGGCTATTATTCTATTAAAACGCGTTTCAAGGCTCGTTGATCACAAGCGATCAGATAAATTCCAGATCATCAGTTTTATTTTATTTCTAATTTCTAAGGCCAGAGAAACCCATTTGTACTACAACGCAGATAATGACAAGGCAGGCAAAGAAGGCTTTGTTTTTAAGACTTTTAAGGAACACTCAGACTTGCTATGTGAAGCAGGACCACATTCATGATCAGTTTTACAGTGAGACCAAAAGCTTATTGATGTCCTCAAACGTTCTTTTGGGTTTTAGCTCCAAGAAATGCCAATGTGATGGGCGTGATTCATTTGCAAATATCATTCAAAGAAGAAGTCATTCTTTCTTCTCACGGTTCAGATGATGTGTACGACACGTGTTTATATTTATTACAATACCACGGCTGTTTGTCGGAGGATTAAAGTATATGATGTAATACAAAAGCTTGGAGTCCCTGCGTTTTCCGACATGTGTTTTGCACAGCTGAATGTGGGAAACGAGAGAGAAGACAAAGTGATGATCCAGAACAAAAGGGTTGAAGATTTAAAGTTACATAAATGCACGTCTTGGATTTTTGGGCCACCGTTTGCCAACAGATGATGTTTGTTTTTCCTGTAATTCATACGGTTTCTTAGGAGCAAAGCAGCCCTGATTAAACTATGCATCAGTTAATATTGTTATAATAAGAAACACGCCAGATGCATTACAGCATACCATGAGCTGCTATAACAAAATAAGTGAAACTAAAACAAAATAAAGAGAATGGAAAGCCATTATTTGAGACAGATGATGTTTGTCAGCTAGTTATTTTTGCCCGACGCAGGCTGAGGGTTATTGGCTGTGGTTGCCGGGCTTGGGAACGTGCCGTACAATTGTGCCTGCCCAGAACACGTTATCGCTGCTGACAAATATTACGAGCCTGGTGACAAATGATTCACTCATCATTCTTACCTAATGAGTAACTGATGCTTCCATGACAAAACAAACTGCCTTTTTGGCTTCGCTTTGCAACCCAAAGAAGCCGCCGCCACCGCACGATGAAGCGGCGTCCTATATGGTCCTCCAAAAAAACAATATGGGTGTAGGAGAAAAAAAGAAAACAACAGCATCACCGTGTGAGCTGCAGCAATCGGGAAACTGTTTAGGCATCAGACCAATTAGGCCAAATGCTGACTGCTTAATTAGACCAAATCAACAGCTGGCTACCACCAGGACATTAGACAGCCCTTATTGCTGCACCCTGAATCAGTGTGTGTGATGAGTCCTTGTTGTCTTTCTGTTTTTAACTCTCTTGACCCATCCCGCCTCGAAACCATTCCTCTGCCTCACTGTATAATCTGTCCCCTGAGGATTCTGCACCCAGGTCAGCAGGATTCAAAGCGGTTCAGAGGCCTGTGAAGCTCTCGTCAAGAACATTAACACAGCACCGCAACAATGAACCTCTTATCAGGCCTTACCATGGCAACACATGGACTACCCTGGACTCGTGTAAGGCTACGGTTGTTGTGTTCCAACACATTAATTAGCAGAATGAAAGGCAATGCGACGCAGCCCTGTTGCTTTATACCGGGCGTTCTGATAAGTTCTGTTTGCTCTTGTCAAAGCCGGCGCACGTAGAATGCAAAGCGCCGTCTTAATAAGGACGCATACATTTAAACGGTCAAAGGAGAGGAATGGACCATGGATGAATGAGACCTAATTACACTAATCTATCTAGACACAACTGCTAATTGTCTAGACAGACTTTCAGCATATTTTTAAAGGTAAATAGACAAACACACAAAGAAACACACACACAACCACAAAGAAAACATTGTGGGAATACTTAACTAGGCATTGCCAAAAGATGTTTGTGGTCTGAAATCCCAGTGATCTTTAGGTTTACCTTTATCAACGCCGTTAAACTCGGTATCAGAGAGCGTGGAGGACAGGCTCGTGGCTCAGCCAGCAGGCACGGCCTCGCTAATGTGCTCCGCCAGTGAGAGAGAGAGAGAGAGAGAGAGAGAGAGAGAGAGAGACCTCAACCAGTAAGAATTACAACAGCATGTAGAGCTCTGAAAATGAACTCCAGATCAAGGAAGGGAGCCGGCGGTGAAAGTGTGATGTGTTCCTGTTGACTTTACTGCAAGTTTCTTCTGTGGGGATCTGGATGTGTTTTCTTTGCAATGCAAAATGTAGCACTTGGCAGGGAATCATGAGCCTGAGGTTTTATGGGGCAGCTCATCTGTGTGTTTGTAGTGGTAAGTTGGAGATGTTTTGAAGATTCAGGGTTTTATGACTGCAAAATACAGGCGAGATTTACACTTAACTTCGCACTGAACTAATGATGTAGCTACTTAAGCTGCCAGACGTATACAGGCTAAAAAAACTAAAAAGACAGGGTTTCTCCCCCCTCTCTCTCTCTCTCTCTCTGTGTGTGTGTGTGCGCAACATCTCATTCTCAGTCGAGGTTAGAGGTCACTGAAACTGGATGTGTCAGAGGGCCATGATGTTTAACCTCTGAGCGGAAGTTGAACGAACAACGTCTCCAGAGGAAAATGTTGTAAATGGCAGTTTGGTAGGGGTCAACGAAATGTCAGCCTGTTAGCGGCCTCTCCTCTACGATAGGACACAGAATTGAAATGAGAGCCGCGATCACAAAGCCCTCGTGTCAGTAAGGTAGAGCGGCTTTGTTATGGAAACAATCCAGATATCCAAATTTAACTGGAGGGTAAAGGTTTTGGCTCTCATTATATGCCTCTAAATTCATTCACATGGAGAATGTTTCAAAAGGGCACGTCAAGACTCACTCTCTTCTTTTTGTGTCTCTCTCCCCCGCAGAAGGGAATCATAACATGACCATGGACTCCAACTCCTTGACGGTGCCCATGTCAGACCCCAACGCCTGGGCGACAGCCATGAGCAACCTTGGGATGGCTCCGATGGGCATGACTGGACAGTCGCTCATGCCAGGTACGGGAGTAAAAACGTGCCGAAAACGCGCTGCCAAAGAGTTCATACGGTTACTCAGTGCTGCTTTGGCTGAATAAATCAAAGTGGGCATTTGTATCGCCTTGTAAAACATAAATTTGTTTGATTTATGTGACCACTTTGGGGTGATCCAAAGTTTGTTTTTGTTGCTTTGTGGTATTCTGGTAGGATCCCTGTCAACGTTGCTTTCAGATGGGAACAACAGCAGCCTAAAGGTTACAGAAGCTTCTTGGCACCAAGACGGTTGTTGGCTAGAATTCCCCGATGGCTGTCGGAAAAAAAACATATGACTAATAATGTTTCCTCCCTCACTGATACCCTTAAAGTGCCCTTGAGCAAGCCAGGGAACATCAGCACAAGCGCTCAGTAGTGGAACATTTGTACTCCCTGGCCAGCGTCCATGTGTCAGGGTTTGTATGTCTGTAATCTGTGCCAGCAACCACGTAGCTACTCACTCTTACCCAGAGTGTTGCTTGTGGCATATGTTGTTTTTGTGCAGACTTTCTTCAGAAAAAGGCTAAAGATTGTGTCTGATTTTGAATTAACAGGAATGGTGCAAATGATTCCTTAGAGGGTTTTTTTTTGTTGTTTTTGTCTTGTTTGTGTCAGACTTTGTGTAAACACGCCTTCAGGCCAGGATTATTTACACTTACGTGCACAGTTGTTGTCTGTACATACTTAATCTGGGATTAAATAATGTATCCACCAGGGGGCAATGTGGAGCCCAAAACCTCAACAACATTGGGGGAAATACTGCATAAATACTTTATGTACGTGCATTAATCTGCAAAATATCACAAGCAGATCTATTCTAGAATCACGCTATTGCAAAAACTTGCGAATATTAAATACATTTTACTCCCATATACAATATAACACGACTCCACACAGGCTCAGTATTACCCTCATAAATTTAGTTTTATTGGAGGCTCACAGCAAAATATGATATTGAAATATGGACTCTTTGCTAAAGAAAACACCCACACCCACACAATACTCCCTTTAAAACACTTTTACATACATTAGACTGTTATGATTCTGCCAATGTTATTAATAAACTAGAAATGAAGGCGTCTGTACTACAGTTTTGACAGTAGATGACAAGTTTTAAATATCGCAGTGTTTTCTCATGCATTACTACATCGGCAGATATAAAAAATATATGTCTGTTGTATGAGACAGGTCTAACGTATCCACAGAAATAGGGAAGTTCGGGTGTTAAAATAAACAGTGAAGGCTTTCCCAGGCCTAGCCTAGGTCTAGCCGTCCGGTGTGGTTGGAATGAGGAAGAATTAGTTTGTCTGTTGGAAATATGGACTGATGATGACATTAAGGAATATAACAATACCACATTAAGGGAAAAAAGCTTAGACAAAATGACATTAAGTCTATGATGGCTTCCAAAAATGTTAAACAAATTAGCATCAATAAACATCGACCAATGACATTAATGAGCTATTGAGCTTCCCTCGGATTTTTACATTTTGTCTGTGCAAATATAATCCAAGAGTTCATATATTATTAGTTGTTCTGCTTTAATAACGATCAGCCTTCTCACTTCCACTTTCCATTTATAATATTAGCATCATCTCATACTCGGTCCTTAAGCAGCCTCTCTGATTTATTTTTTCCCTAAAGCTTTGTTAGCAGACTTAGATGGACTTTGCATTTATGACCTACTTATATATTATATCTGGGTGTGTATTTGCACATGAGACCTGGATTAAGCCTGTGGGTTTTGATTGCCTTCTCTTGAACCATGGATTACCTGTTGAAATTCATCTTTTATCATTATTCTATTGCTCCGGCTCTCCTTTCCATAAACAGTTCGGCTGCAGCACGGTGGCAACGGAGGGCAATGCTCTTGCCCATACGTTTAGAGGCAGAAGGAGAGGTGTGTGCTGCGATTTGATCTTTGTGGCAGCAACGCATGAGGATTGTATCAGAAGCTGTTTGAGAAGGTGTGTGAAGGAATGAGTGAAAGAGAGGGAAAGGGAAGAATGCTGAGTAAAGTGGACAGCTGTGTCTTCCTTTATGGATCACCTGGAATGGCAGCATCTGATTCCGTCCCCCCTCCTCCCTTCCTCCCTTCTTTTCCCCCCTTCCTTCTTCCCTCGATACCCACATGATCCAACATCTTCATTAATGTCTCATTACAGCTGAGTCAGTCCCATGAACCCTCAGCCGCACGAGCCTACATGCTGTTCTTTTGCTTTTCCCCCTCGTGACCCTTTGACATATTTAATCTGCACTCCATCTCAAAATTCCCAACCTGCACACAAAAAAACCAATGCAGTCACCATCATTGGTATGTTCACTCACATAGATGAGGAGCTTTTAGTCTGTACATGGGAGGAGAGGGGCTAGTTTCAATAACAGCAAAAAGGAAGTTTGTTATTAGAAGATAATTATCATCCGTGTGTACGTCCATCTTTAGTCTATAAGGTATAATCAGGACGCCAACATGTTCTACATATAATGAAAGCCATAATGTCTGAGAATAATTTGCCAGGATAACAATTTCCCTAGATTTAAGTTGTTTTCATCATCTTCATAAATTTCCAGAGTTTACCATTAGTGGGCTTTTCAAATACCCACGATTGTACCGTTACCAGAGATTGAGAACCATTGCACTACACACTAAGAGGTTGTTATGATTTACAGAATATTAAGGCCTGTAGGGGGCGGGAAGATAATCTTCCTAACTGTCTGGCACTTTATATCAGTGGAGCTCCGTGTGATTCCTATAGGGTCCAAGTCCAGATTATTGTCCTGTAACTCCACTTCTACTATTTCCCTCTGTCTGCCCCTTTAGCCATTCATGAAGAGGAAATCACAGGTTGGTCAAAGTTGGCACCCGTACCTTTCAGCATGTGCCCATGGTTCATGTCCAGCCTGCTCTTAAAACTTAACTCGGAGCAACGTGTCTACGCAAAAACCTGACTTTTCCCCGAACATTAGCGTTAATGTAATCCATACATCCAGTAGACTTATGCAAGAGATGCGAGGTTATATTCTATTCTCTTAGCTCACAATCTTTATAACCTTTGCAGCCACTCAGAAAGCAAATCTGTGCTGCCCTTCCCAGCCTTTTACACATAATAGGCTGACAGCAGTCTTTAAACTTCACCGGTGTGTTTGCTTCATTTTCATGTAGGTTATTCAGACCTTTAGAGTGCCTGCATTTCATCGTGATGATTGGATTAGGATTGTTATGTGCAGAAAGCCTTACCAAGGGACGGTGAAGCACTTTGTTAGCTCTGCTTTTAGATAAGTGCTCCATAAATACAAATAATTTTTGGCATCATTATAATCTTAGGGGTTAGCGCTGAAATTCTGTGGGTTTCAATACAGAGAATGCACTCTAAAAGTGTGAGCACATTGCTAGAATGAAAACAGTCTTCGTTGGATTTACCTTTGTGTTATCTGTCCTTCTCTAACGTGGGTTCTCTATCTTTGTAAAGTAGCAGCCACTTGGAAATGGTGGACGTCTTTCTTTTGACTGGGGTGCTAGGAGACGAGCTGCCGAGCTCAGTCTCCATCTGTTTATTTATGTGGCTGTCCATCACAGCAGTAATCCAATTTTAATGAAACCTGGAGGACTCACACATCTCACCGCTGAGATCTTCGGTACCATCTTCACCAGCTGGCCTGGCACTGCCATACCACTGAAAGGTCAAAATAGAGAGATATGGAGTACTGCTTCCTACAGGAGGGGATTGTATGACATATTTGATTTTTAAAAATTCAGGCACAGTTCTCGCTCTCTTGATGATTCTATTTAGACGATTTTGAGGCACATTCATTGATTTTGTTGCAGGTTTTTTGAGTGCATCACTGCTGGATTCCCCTCTGCCTCACAGAGATCTCAGAACATCGACATCTTCATCATCATCACTGTACTCCCAGCGAGCACAAGACAACTTAGTGATGCTGAACGCCGGTAAAGCTCAATTTAGTCGGAGTTGCGATGACGGTAAAGATGAAGTTTATCGATCTCGATATGATAAATATCTCGGAGGCCTGGGTTAGCGAATGGACTCGGTGAAATCTCGCACTGTGCTCTTATTGGCTTATCGAGTGAAGGTTGTTATAACATCGAGCCATGCACCTGCTCTATGATGACTGCTGAAAACTGCGTAATAGCCACAAAAACGGTCCTCCTCCTCCTCTGTCAAATCCGATTATATAGGTCTTTCTCACACTCTCTCCCTCAGTCTCGCTTGCTCTCTCTCTCTCTCTCTCTCTCTCTCTCTCTCTCTCTTTCTCTGACCTTATAGCCTCACAAGCTACTGCTTATTATCACAGACACACAGGCACTCATCTCTAAATCTGTCAGGATTTATCCACTCTGGCAGCTATGTCCAAAGTATTTTATGTCATGGATATAATTGTGCTCCTTCTCTGGAGTTTTGGAGAGATTTTGTGGCTCGTAACTCTTATTCTCTTGACTTTTCCTTTGTCCTGAGTGCGTCTCTGTGTCCCTTTATTTCTTTAACCCCGTCAATTAAGATGTTGCCAGGCTTTTTAATATGCACAGAGCACCAGGTGTTTATGGTTCACTGCATCAAACCCTCTAGGATTTCTGCATATTTCAGTCTAAACTACAAAAAAGTAGTTTTACATATATTTGTAACAGG
This sequence comes from Brotula barbata, assembly GCA_900303265.1. Taxonomy (NCBI): domain Eukaryota; kingdom Metazoa; phylum Chordata; class Actinopteri; order Ophidiiformes; family Ophidiidae; genus Brotula; species Brotula barbata. The sequence continues at coordinate 140,207 of OMNV01029411.1, forward strand.
CCTGCATATTTTTTTCATATGCGTGCTGGTAGGTTAGAGCTAAATGTAATTCTTCCTTTGTCTTGTTTTCTTGTTCCGTGTAAGATGTGAAGCACTCTCCTTTATCAATACAACGGTACAGTATGAAACAAAGTATTGATTTGTTTAAGGACAACTCATTTTCCTTCTGTATAGGCCGGAGAGAGTCAACTGGAGAGAATGCAGTGCTTTGCTCAAGGGACTGATCAATGTGCCGGAGTTGTAGGAGTTTAAGCGACTGTATTTGAAGAGGAAGACAGATTTGGATCGTTTGGAGTACTTTATTTGTCATCGAGGATGTACGCTTTTAGGTTCGCTTCGGGAATGGTACTTGTAATGGTGCAACTGTGAGCAATCCAAGAAGGGTTGACTGGAGGGCTTCAAGTATCTTCAACCAGGTCCAGTTGTCCTCCAATCCACCCCCCTTTCGATAACCGTGACCTGGATGACTGAGAATCTTCACAGACAACTGTAATGCAATGCACAAAAGCATTCTCCAATGATCAGTCAGTGTATTTTTGCATCTATTGCAACCTCACAACAACAAGGGTGTCAGTGATAGGCTCCTCTCATGGAGATAGATGTTTCAATTACAAGCAATAATGGCATTGATTGGCTGCTTTAGATTCTGATTAGAAGCGTTATTGGTTGGAGGCCTCCAGGCAGCTGCTTAAGAGGCGAGGGAAGATATGGATGAGTTTTCTATCTCTCTCTCTCGCTCTTGCTCTCACACACATACAGACGTGCACACACCCACAGCACAACTTTTTAAACACACACACACAGACAAAAATGTTCACAGGAGGAGTGCATCCCACAGCTCTCTCTGCTGTGTTCACTTGACAGGCACCAGCGCCACAGACACACAAACACACACACACTCACGCTCACACAGATAGAGGAAGAAAGAGAGACTGTATGTAACCAAACGATCAGTGGGAGAGACTGATTTAACTGGCTGGGGTTAATGTTCTATAAGGTATGGTCAAGGGAGATTAAATAAGAGATAAAAGGATGTGCTGTAAAAATAAAAAATAAAAACCACGACACAAATTGAGTGTCATAGAAGCTTTGAAGAGATTTACCAGTAGAAATGTTGCAGAACAGATTCACTAACCCCTTTAAGGTGAATTATTCAGCTTTAAAAAGCTACTTTTATGATAGATAGAGATTGATGGCTTTGGATCTGGCACACTTGGGCTTCCAGCAGGGGAAAGTTGGCAGCAAACGACAGAGAAAACGGGTGTGTTCCAGGAGGCCTGGGCCTGTGTGTTCATCAGAAAATATTACCCATATTACCCAGCATTCCTCACAGCAGCTGTCCATGCCACCCTCTGACTTCCACCCACCACTGATTCTGCTCAGGGGGGTCATTATATCCTGGAAATCAGTGTGAGAGGTGGAAAGAATGGAGAGGAGGTTGAATTTAGGGGTAGGTGGAGTGTGACAGTGATAGCCAGGAGCGTGTTCGAGAGAAAAGTTGTTTTTGAATTCCACGTCTGTGCCTTCGTGTACATGGACGAGACAGTCATTGTGGACTTGTATGATGGCGTACACGCAGAATTGCAAAGAACGGCACTGTGCCCATGTAGTACACAGCCAGGCATATGATAATAATACCATTTATACGCCAAAAAAAAAAGAAAATAGGCCCAAAATGTTTTGAAACGTGGGTCAATGTGCGTCAGAACAGAGAGTAGGGCATGTAGAGAAATGAAGACCAGAGGCAAAGATGGATGGAAAACAAAGGCTACAAACCAAGGGAGAGTGAGAGAGATCAGAGATAAATAGACGTAGATGACAGGCCTTGTGTGGGCGGCGGGAGAACTCGAAGGTTTTTCTCGATGTGTTTTATTCAACGGCTCTTTGGTGAACTCTGGGTCTCGGAGGAGTCTCTTTATTACAGGCCTCTTTTGGACTGAACCCACTGGGTCATCCCTCCCTTCGTGATGGAACATAAAATGTACTTTCTGGACTGAAGTTCCGGTGTTGCCATAGCGATGAGAGATCTTGTGAAAATGCTTTGGAAAATAAAGAGCAAATCATCTCTCGTCGCTCATATCTCTCCTGTTGCTATCTGCGCATTAGTGAGGCTTGACTTTGGAATACACACACACGCACTCTACATATCAGACAGCAGTGGAATCATTATAAAAGGTTCATACTCGGCATACAGTATTAATAATGAGTAAAGATATAAAATACAAAACAAAACAAAACACTTCCCGGACAGGAAGCTACAATAAAGCCCCTTAAGAAATATTTCATGGTACAAGCAGTTTACACTTTGGACAACAGAGTATCAATTTTCATACAGATAAGGTTAAAGCATAGAGAATAAAAGACTAAATATATGAAAAGCAAACACACTCTGGTTGGTCTTTACCACGTAATTACCACGACCGACAATTTGCTGCCAGAAAGGTTACAGAGTATCAGTCCTACGGGGTATTTACAAACACTGATGGTGTTCGTGAGCAGTGCACGTCAGTGTGAATAAAGCACCGTGAACAACGATCACCTGCTGCACAGATGCAAGGTCTGACTCTGGGAGCATGAGTTAGGTATCACTCCAGGCCAAACAGATGAATTCATTAATTTCATGGGATTATGATAAATCTGTGAAAAGATACATTTAGGAAATTTTAAGTCATTCTGACAACATTTAAATTCTGACAATATTGATTTTAATTGACAATAAAAATCAAAGCAAAAATGTGTGAAAAGTATATTTTTTTATCTGATGTCGATGTCATGTGGGTGATTTGATCTGTTATAATAAAAACATCGGTCAGACCTGATCTTCCTTTTCCCTCGCTGTGCGTAGTCAAACTGTTTATCAGCGGCCACTACAAAGCTACCACCTGCCTCTCCCAGCTGCTAAAAATCGAGAGCAGTTTCCTCTCCTGCAGCAATGATAAATCAGTTCCTGCATGTATTGTGTTGTGGTCCAGATATGGGAATTTGTTGTCACTCCAGCCAAAGCTTTACTGGAGGGCATCGTGCATTTTAATGTAACTTTGTATAAGCTTTGTGCAACGTTGTTTGAAGGTTGCAATGTTATTTGCCTGGATGTATTCCTTAGAGTCGGTCTGGACTGAATTGAGGCGTCTCCCTAAATGCTAATTAGGTGTTGGACTTCACCGACTCTCCAGGCCGTTGTTTTTCCATTGGTGCTGGCACCTATTCCTCCATTTAATTGCAAAAACTGACACTAAATGAAGACACCAGGGATCAATGCCTGAGCGGTGAAGTACAACACATAAACATTAAAAGAAAAAAAACAACACAAAAATTCTGATCAGACTGGTCTGGCCACTGCTTAGACACGTGGCCCAAATCTGACCTGAACAAATTCTAGTTTTGTGTCCACACTTGTCACATGAAGGCAAAAAAAAATAAAATCAGATATAGGCCACATTCACCATACATCTCTGCATTTTACCATTTACACACAGCAACAACTCAAAGACATACAAAAAGGGTGTCTAATTTTACTGATAATTCTTTCACTGCATCCGGTTCCTTCCAGCAAGTTTGCTTTTAATTACTGGGACACATCAGTGAATACCCCCATTCCTAACAGACAAAAAAAAATGACATGACTCGAGCGAGTGGAGACAGAAAATGAGTCATCCATGCCCCAAATCTGATTACTTCACAATTTGAGTACAAACATATTTTTCCCTCGACTGACATCAAAGTTAAGAACCTAATAAAACAACAAAAAAAGAATTTCTTCTCCTTATTTTTGCAGAAATAATATAACGTGTATTGTTTGGAGATGGAAAAACAAATGTGCACACACACTGAGCAGTCAGATCATGGTGATGGTGGAGTGCTGTGTGAGACCTCTTTATATCTCATCTGCTTGCTTTCCTGGGCTGGACAGAATCTGTATTAACCTTTTTTCTCACTGCAGAAACTGTAGCAAGACTGACAGAAAAAGAATAGAATATTGTCACACAGTCAGAAAAAAGAGAAGTTATAGACAGAACAATAGATAGGCTGATTGACTGAGTGCCTTGCCATGTATGGAGATGGAATACACACACTCACACAGCTACTTAGCAGGTCTCCAAAGTCGGTTGTGGCTCACGTTCATATCTGCTCAGAATGTGAGGAGTTTCTGCTTTTGCTGCAAATTTCTTACTAGAAAATTAGAGAGAGAGAGAAAGAGAGAATGGTTTAATTAATGGTTGTATTCATTGGATGATTTATTCATGAGTGGCTGATATATTCAGTTATTTATAAACTACACGCGTGTCAACACTGTTGACAAAAGTGGCCCTGAGTTCAGTGAGGAAGTAAAATAGAGCAGGGATCATCAATCACCATGTCATAGATTGGGTTAGCTTTTTGTGAAGTAGCAGACTGTCTCTCCACTCTCCCAGTTTGTCATTTAATGTTTCTCTCCTGACTCCAGATTTTGACCACAGTCTGGGCCTGATGACTGGCATCGCCCCCATCAATCCCATGATGCCCGGCCTGGGCCTGGTGCCCCCTGCTCTCTCCCAGGGTGTGCCAGCTGTCAAGGAGATCATCCACTGCAAGAGCTGCACCCTCTTCCCTCCAAACCCCAGTAAGTATCACCCTAAGTTAATACTACATATCAGCATTACAGGAGTACCATCCGCTCTTCATCTTGTCACTCACCTGTCATATGTTTTATGTATTGATGGCGGCGAGCATTATTTATAACTTATCGCTGTCCTCCCTTAACTCGGGGTTCCAACGGACGCCTGCAATATGAGCGGCTCGTGTCAGGAGAGAGCATTAAGTCTTAATGTCACCTTTCATACCAACTACCTCACTGCGGCTCATTTGCATTCACGTTTCATCAGAGCAGAGCGGAGGGGAGGACATAAAGCTGTGCGTACCCATGCAGGCGTGGACGTGTGTGTGTGTGTGCTGTGTGTGAATGTGTAATGAGACGTGTGACCTCTGTATCGCGGGGCCGCTGTGTTCAATATGGCAAGCCAAAGAGGTGATGGACTCTGTCTTCCCCCAGTTCACCTCTCTCTTATCACTTTGTTTACTCTTAATCTCTCTTCACCTGCTCCCTCCTCTCTCACCATCCCTCTATCCCTCTCTCTCTTTCTCTCTCTCTCTTTCTGTCTCACGGCATCACCTCTCCTCTCCTTCCGTTTAAGGGGTCAAATCTAGTTAATTATCCCATCACCTGTGTCTTCCAGCTACTTTCTGCAGTTCAGAGGTTTCCGTCAAGCTCTGTTTATTACATACACACACATATAGAAGCGCACACACACACACACACACACACACACACACACACACGTAGACCCATATTGTTTGTGATATTTGTGCCAGAATTATCATTGAACATTCAAGTGGTTGCGTCTGAATCGTAAAATTCATGTGCAACAAAGTTCCTCGATAATTTATAATTGATCACAAGTTCACTTTCTGGTTAAATAATTGAGGAAATCATTCCATATTCTTCCAAAAGAGAGAAAAAAGTTATTTGTTTCTTGAAATGGCAAAAGTTTTGTCAGCATTTGTCTGTAGATCTTATGAGAAAACAAAACAAAAAAACACCATATCCAATATGTTAGCAAAAATGAAAGGGCCAGAATCTTTTGATGATAATACACTGATGATAAAAGATGAAGATGGTGTAAAACCTGCTGCCCATTTGCCAAATTGGCAAAGTAACCTCTAAAAACAATAATTTCATGTACATGTTTGAGGAATTCGCTCTTCCTTCATGCTTGAATTGTGTAAATAATTGAAGCTGACCCTCGTCTTCACTCCCTAAGGGAGGGATTCCCCCTTCTGTGGGAGAAAACTGGAAGGCTTTTCAAGGCAACCACACACGTCAATCAGAGAAAACAGCTTCAACGAGTGTATGCCCCGACCAACATCTTCACCGTTGAGTGTATGTCCATAGCATAAACCATTACTGTCACACTATAATGCAGAATTTATCACGCCTTATGAACAAGGGTGAGTGTTTAAAGGCTATCGCGTTGATATAAAATCGTGTACCTTATTCGGAATTTGTTGTAATCCGGAGGCTGAATAAAGTCTGGCTGCTCAAGTGGTGAGGATTACAGCACTGGGAGCGGTCTATGACCTGGGTTTTGCCGTGTTTGCTCTTTTACATTTTCCTTCCTTGAGGTACATATGAAAGCAGACGCACTTTTAAGGCTTAAGAGCTGTTCTTGAATTCATTCCATCTTTCAACGCTTGTATTGTTTCATTATGTTTGTGGCCAGACAGAGAAGTTTAAATGAGAGAGGAACAAAAAGAAACCACAATGTGGGGGACTCAGATTTGTTCTGACAGCTCAGTGGATATAGGAGGAACATTGCTCAGGTTAAGGAATCCTCTCCTATGGGCCACTCGTACTAAAAAATTGAAGCACTTATGCTACTTCTGAAGCACTTTAGATAAAAGCATCCCCCCAGTGGTGTGTTAACATATAATGGGTGTACCCATTAAGTGGAGCGAGCCTTAGGAATGAAATCTCCCACTTTAACCCTCCATCCTCTCTGCTACAATAACATATCTTCAGATTTTTGTTCCCAATCACCTCCATCTTCTCACTCACCCTTTTCCTTGTACCTTCTGTATCTCCGTCTTTTCATTCCCTTCGCTACGTCACCTTAAAGGCAAACAGAAAAGAGTGGGTAGGAACGTTGAACTTCACAGGAAGCCAATTTACTCAACATTAAAGTCTAGCACCCATTTTAACTTTTGGAGGAAGCTGCTGGTACCCACTACAAAAGACGGTGAGGTTGTCAAAGCTGTCCTTTGAAACCAATGAGAAAACAGTCTGCATCGGCAGAAAATAAGGGGAAATTCCAAATAAATAGGATTTCAAGATAGGAATTGGGCTAAAAGCAACAAATCGTTTGAACAGATGGGAAGATGGTTCAACCAGTCGCAACAGAACCACTGAAGATATTTTTGGCTCCTATGTAGGTTTTCCTGCTTTAATTGAGGACCCCTGGGGTTCTTCTGAGGGAGTCACAGCATGATGACGCCCCACCACAGGGAACAACGCAGGGGGTCACAGTAGAAGCTGACGTGCAACTTTTCTCCTTAATTTAATTGTTAGGTGGCTTATTGAAGGGTATGTATTTATAATCCCTATGTGTGTGAGAGAGAGAGATGAGTGGGGGTACCTGCGGAATTTGGAAGCAAGAGGTGACATGTTGTTATCCTCTCATTATTCTGTGAACAAAAATAACGTGGTCACAGCATAATAAGGCATTGTGTCAGATTACAGGCAAGGGACACAAAGGGAGGCAGGCGAAAGACAGACAGAAACTGGATGAAAAATAAATGTCCCAGATTATTTTTAAAGGGAATCAAAATGAGGTTAAACTCATCTGGATCAGGGGCAGGCAAGTGGTCGATAACGGTAAGGCGGTCCACGGGGCAAAGTATCCAGGGGCTTATACCAATCCAGGGTTCAAAGCACAAAGATCTGCCCAATCCAGCACGAAGCACATAGGAGAGAGCAGAGAATAATCCAGTAACACGGGCAAAGGTTGGGGATCAGGTAGGAGATTTCCTCCAGCTCAGATAATGTTTGTCTGGTGTTGTTCTGTTGTATACTTCCGGGTCAGAGTTAAGCTACTTTCTGTATGACGTATTGTTTTCCTTTAAGCCAAGTTTCATCCAGCAGATGAATTAGGTCTAGGATTGTCACTGTTCTGTCTGATGTGACTTATGCCTCTTGTCGCCCTATTGTACCTTACGGGCTCCCGTACCGCCTGGGATGCACCAACTCTAAACCTGCAGGTTTTCTGCATAATTCCTAGTTTAATATACATTGACATTATAAGTTGTGGCCACGTGTTATTTTTATGATCGGATCATGTCACCTCTCTTCTTCTGACACCGCTCTCACTCGCACCAGCGTTTATTTAAATGTATTCTGTGCTCCGTGAGAGGTTGGAGGATGATTGTGAGTCAGTGGCTTACTTCCTAGGGTATTTCTGTCGTGTGTGTAGCTGCCTGTAAGCGTGCGCATGTGTGTGTGTGTGATAGGGGGACAGCAGTAGGTCACATATGGTGGCTATCACAGGACCAGATGACCCCCAGTTACTTCACCTTGGACACTACATACAACTTCCTCCTCGTTGACCTTTATCAGTGAACAGCATTGCAGCTCTCTCTCTCTTTCTCTCTCTTTTTTAAACAGAAACAATAGTTTACTGATTTCTCTTTAATGAATAGTTAATTTATCAATAAAGTATGAAGACTTGTCGAATGTCAGTCTGCGTCTGTGTCTTGAAGCAGCTTGTCTCGGGGGTGCTGGGCTATAAGCATTCATCTGTGCAACAAGGGTGTTCGTGCATTCTACATCTCCGCGGTTTGTGTGTGTGTGTGTGTGTGTGAGTGAGTGTGGAACTTGCACGCGATATTGTAATTTCTTGACTTGGCATCTGCGAATGTTAAACTGTGCCCACTTGTTGCTTGCATCATTGTGTTACTTGGCACATTTTGAAAACAAAGACCATCACAGTTGTTAGCGGTACGGACGTGAAAACGTTTTGCAATTCATCCACTTTCCATCTTCGGTTCAGAATCGGTGGTGGGCAATAAGCCGGATTTATTCTCCGTCCACACTGTGACTTTTTGGGTCACACGGGAGTCGTGTGAATGTCCACCACCGACTCCGAATTGAAGAAGCTACTTGGGTGAGTGGTGAAATGTCCTCATCGCTGTACGCCAACTGTTGATGATGTAGATGATTGTGACGCTCCTCCAGTGGAAACTCGTCTGATCACGGCTCAGTATGTGCCATGCATTACAAATCCGCTGAGAAAACACCGGCACTTTTCCTTTCTAAACAGGACATTTTTCTCTCAGGCTCTTCGTGTTACCTGACTTTACCTTGTTGATCTTGATCTTTAACTTGTCTGTAAATCATCCCTGTGTTCTGACATCTTTGTCTCTCCTCCTCTGTCAGTTGCACTTTCTCTCAAGTGAATGAATCCACAGCCCCGCCCCCCCACACACACATACACACACAGACCCACACGGACCCACACAGACACCCGCCCTTTGGTCGGAGGCCTGTCCCTGTAGAGCTGAAGACCTACATTTGATTTGCCGCTTCAGGGAATAAATCTTGAGAGTGTCTTTAATGGTCATCACTTCTTGAGGCTCTCCTTTTCCAACATTTTTTCGCCGATGTCAGGCCTGGCTGTCTGTAATTACCCCCAAGTAAAAGACCAAAGATGCCCTTCAGAAACCTCCTGCCTATGTGCCTACATTTCTAAAAGGTCCCCACTATGGATTTCATCTGGCTTTCAAAGCCAGACATTTTGTAATGCAGTCACATCTCCGGTGTCTGGAAAAAAATGTTGGTTTTTAAAGGGGAACTTTTATGTAGCGAAGATGTCAGATAAATGTCACAATGTTACCTTATTATCCCTTTATTTTGTCCTCTTAGCTCATCAGCTTAAATGTGAAAATGTAATTAGAAGCTGCATCGCACGTTGAACTGCTCCATGTTCTACCTGACTGCAAACTACAACCTTGGCACCATTGTAGAGTCTGTGTGTGTGCGTTGTACCTTTGAGTATGTGGTGTTAAAGTGACTCTGAGTATGTGTATGTTCTAGTTTTTATGCCATCATCATCTCCAAGGTTAGGGGACGAAGGCATTTGGGCCACGTGCCAGAGCAAGCTGTGACATGAGGAGGACAAAGCCATAAAGTACATTTGATGTGTTTCGCCATAACTTTGCTATGGGCTGTGTAGCTCTAAAGCTACAGGACTGGATAATTGCTCCTCTCGGGCCCATAATTTAAAATTTCATGTCCAACCTTTGGATACAGTACAAAAAATACATGCCATTTTTTTTTTCAAATTTGAGGTGATTGATGGAACGTCCTGTGATTTATACCACATTTTATAGCCTTAGGATTTTACTGCATTCAGCTGCCTTGCTCAAACTTTACCTGAATGACTTCAGGCTACATTCAGCTCTGCTCAAGGTACTTTCCCGAGAACTGTAACCCACTGTATTCTGTCAGTTTACTCTCTCCACCGAGCTCCATTTGTGGTTGGAAACGTTACTGTCCGTACAATCATAACTTCCTTCAGTCTATTCTCTGTTCTGCTCAGCAAATTCCTTGGTTATCAGTATATCACAGATGTTAATGCTGCCTCTGCACCACGTGTGGCACATAGCAGACATGCATGGAAACTGTAGAAAGACTGGTGGTGGGTGAAATTATACAAAGTTTTACTTTACTTACTAAAATTGTTACCTGTCAGAAAACAGTCAATTAGCTGCTGCAAGTAAAATACTTTCTGGTCTTCTTAGGGTCATTTACACTTGATGATCATCTTCAGATTAATAAGATTATAATCTCTATTCAAAGAAGAGCTTGAACTTCAGATGAGACATTAAATTAGCTCTGATTCAACGAGTGTGCTATTTGAAGTTCACATTTATTTAGACAATTTAGAGTCACTCTCACAAACAGGAAGAACTCAAACTCATTCTAACCAACAGAATTAATGGTACAGTTGTTTTGATTTTGACTAACATCACGCTTTAAGTCAAAAACACTTTTTGCGTCTCTCAGTCGGCATACTGAAAACATTTTTTTTTACAATTAATTTTGTAATAGTAGTCTATAGATTTTCCCTCATATATGTAATTAAGTGAAAGTCAGCAGAAATATTTATACTCCACTCAAGTAGATTGGGAAAAGCACATAAAATAGACATTATGTGCCAATGTCAGCCGGTTAAAAAAATTAATAAAATCTAATAAAATAAGAATAATTTTTAGCCAAAGTCAGACATTATAACAGACAACAACTCTTCTACCATGTTTGCATATGGATGACATAGACAAGAAATGGACTATGATCATTCTGTCAGTCTCTTTGAACCAAAGTAATTATGTGGATTTATGCCTAAACTGCAGCAAGTGCTCAAAGGTGAACTTTTAAGGATGTTTTGGAAATTAATACTTGTATGAATATTTCCTTCCCGTTGCTGTATAGAATGGAGTTTAACTGTGGGTAGCTTCAGATCTAAACCATGTAACCGGTATGTGGCTTTAAAAAAATTCAGACATCTCGATCTGTAGAGTGAATGGAGAAATTCAGACGAACTCATTCACAGCTACCATTTTACCCACCGTTGAATTTGAACAACAGTAACATTACGAAAGGCACCACAGCCTCAAAACCTTCACTACTACGCTAATAAATTCCCATTCTACCTTTTCTATTTTAGATAACAGTTTTTACAGCGTCTATCGATTTGCAGGCTCTTTGCAGACTCAACCAGACTCTCGTATGGAAGATAGAAAGCCCCGACTGTCTGAGATTACGACGCTCAACATTGATCTGTGTTCAGACATTCACATTCTATATGCTGGCGACCGTCTTCATGAGAGGATCAGGCTATCAGTGGCCAGAAGGATTTAATTCATGCTAGGCGATAAGGTGCTGCTGGTGCTTATTCATGTAATATAAAAGGGATTCGGGCACATTTTTCCATGTTATCTCCTATCATGTTATAGTTCCATCACGGCGCGGTCACACAGGAAGGTTTCTCGGCGAAGGCTTTATTGTGCTTTTATTGCGTTCCTCAGCACATTCTTGTACCTCGGATGGTGTCGTTTTGAGGGTGCGACCGTAGAAGAAGCAAAACGATTTAACTATGGGCGGTATAACTGTCATCCCATTTCATTTCTCTGCTAATATTCTTTATGGTGTCCAATTTTCATCCCTAATATGTGGTTTAAATGAACGGTCAGTTTTAGAGATTTCATGCATTAAATGAGCACATTAAACTGGCCATCACATGAATACAACGTTTAGAGCCGTGGTGGTCAATCACTCCTGTCAACCACCGCAGGCAGTGAAGCTGATGATCTGCTGTCTTACATAAACCTACGTAACTCTCAGAGGTGTCTTTATGGGCTAACTTACAGAACTTTATCGTCTGGTCTGTTCTGGAGGTTTCTTCAATGATCACGTCTGATCTGGGGTACTCTGGTTTCCTCCAACCTCCAAAGACATGCACCTTAGGTGAATTGGAGAATATAAATTAGCCATAGGTGTGATTGGGAGTGTGGTTGAGTAGTCTGTCTCTCAGTGTCAGCCCTGCGATAGACTGGCGACCAAGTTACCCCATCTTTTGTCTAATGACTGCTGGGATAGGCTCCATGCCCATCACAACCCTGACTTGGATAAGTGCTGTAGATAATGGATGGATGAACAGAGGAGAGACAGACAGGAAGGACGGACAGTGCAGAGAGAGGGGGGTTGACATGCAGGTCCAAATCGTCATTGTAATATCTTCTAGTGTGGAGCGCAATATTATTGAGTAAGATTTTGACAACAACAGCACCTCCGGCTGAATAATAATCATTCCCTTTGTCTTTCCTTCTCCATGTTTGACAGGTCTTCTGCCTCCGGCCACCAGAGAGCGCCCTCCAGGGTGCAAAACGGTGTTTGTGGGTGGTCTGCCAGAGAATGCCACTGAGCAGCTCATCGTGGAGGTCTTTGGACAGTGTGGTGATATCATCGCCATTAGAAAAAGCAAGAAGAACTTCTGCCACATCCGATTTGCTGAGGAGCTGACGGTGGACAAAGCTCTGCTCCTGTCAGGTAAACATCTCGTCATAGATGAGGTTGGACCTCACAATTTCACAAGGTGTGTGTCAAGACTTGTGAGCCATCTTTCCTGTTTGTTGTTGATTTAGCTGATGTTAAATCCTCACACACAGAGCGGTGGGAATATTCCATAAAGTGCTTGAACCTTTATTGACAGTACATTGATGACATTGGGCTTTGAGGTCAGAGAATCAGCTTTTTAAGAGCTTTCGTTTTTTACTCGCCTATTGAATCTGTTCAGCCCATGTGTGTATGCAGTCCTGTCTCAGTGCACCCGTCCCTTTTTACTGTGCCTGAGCACTCCTTCACCCCTGGTGGAGAACGAATGATGAGCTGTTAACCTTTACTCTGATGGAAATGAAAGGGCTGATACCTATCACTCAGCACGACAATTCTCCAGATGCACACGGTCACTGTGAAGAGTGGGCTGGATAAATATAGGAAGAAAGACGGATAGATGGATGGAGTTTGGTGGCACCGTGTACTGATTGTTTGGAGGTTAATGTCACTGGATTACTGGTTAAAGGGGAGAAAACATGTTGGGAGGCCACAATAAGATTAAATTAACAGACACCCTCTATGAGTCGTGCTACTTCGCTAATTTCCCATTTACAGTTTTCATTTTTGATGTGTTTATGAAGCCTTGACTGACAGATCTGCGGCAGAAAACAACACTTTATGTAATTCCTTCTATTATAGAGCCTCTAAAATACACTCAGTTATTTGTTGATGTTCAATCTCACCTCGAATTTCGTACTAAATGGTTTTAGGTTGGTGCTAGTACTAGTTGTCGCTTTGATCTTTGAGCCAGGGTCGGGCGATTTAGCCTTAAAAATCTCCATGACAGTGAGACGTCTGTGCTCACGGTGTGAATCCTGCTCATTTCTTCATCTCCTCTCCATCCAGCAGCTTCTATAACCCAGGTGCCTTCAGCTCTAAGTGAACTGCTGGCTGTTTATTCCCACTTCACAAAGCTCATTTAAAATAGTGCCCACTGCAATAACACCTACTGCATTATTTAATGTGTGTGTGCATGTGTGTGTGTCCATGCTTGGGATTTTATCTGCCTCTTCCCCACACTGAGATAGGAGCTGTAGTCCATATACGGTATTAGCTTGATGACACGCATAAATTATACTGTCAGTGCATTGTTGCTTCTCCCCAAACACACACATGCACGCTAACATACAATATATCGGAGTTCACATATATTAACACACATACGCACTGAAGGGATTCGAGCAGACTCTGCACTCTGAGGCCTCAGCTTATGAAATATTGAAGTAGACTGGAGAGCTAACGCTGGGAGAAGACGGGGGTAACAGTCCAGCTCATGCTTATGTTTCTCTGCTGCTCACGCTGACATGTATCCTGTTTTCCTGTGATGACAGCGATTTCTAATTTCCTGTTTGGTAATTACTCCACAATTGTAGATTTTGGTCCATTGGTTCACAAAATGCTCTTTTCCGCGCTTCACACATGGACAGACGGTCAAATGCGCTCTAAGTGTCATTAAGAATCATTGCTCTAAAACGTGTCTCCTGTCGTGCATCTACAGAATAAAAAGCTCAAGTGTCTTGTCTCTCTGTAGCTGCACGTAGACCGGTTACAGCAAGAGAACACACAGTGAGTAAAAACAGTGTGTGTGTCAGTTTAACCCAGCCAAATACCGTGTGTGCCCTTGTATCGTACATTCTATCTGTTTACGGCGTCCGTCCATCTGTCACTGTCTGAGAAGGAAAAAGAGAGGACGCTCTTATGAGTTTAACCTTGTCAGAGACCCTGTGTGTATCAGAGTGTGTAGTGGGCAACTTCTGCGTGTTGTGAATCCTGGCGGTATTCAAAGGAGCGATGATGCAAGATCATGAACTCCCCAATGATAGTCGATTCCAGTAGGCTGACTGCAGTGTGAAATGTGATGATGTCATGTAGCCGTACATGCAGAGAGATGTAATGTCTGTCGTGAACAGGAGGTGGGCACGTTGCACATAAACTACTATGAAGCGTGAGTTTACAAGATTGATTTGCCTAATGGGTTGCACATTACGTGATCCTTCCTCAGGTTTATTTATTTACATGAACATTTTTTTCTGTTTACCTCCCTTTACCAGATTAATCTTATCTTTGTCAAACATCGCCTTTGTTTCCTAGGCTATCGCATCCGTTTGGGCTCCAGCACCGACAAGAAGGACACCGGTCGCCTCCACGTGGACTACGCACAGGCCAGAGATGACCTCTACGAGTGGGAGTGTCGACAGCGCATGTTGGCAAGAGAGGAGAGGCACCGGCGCAAGATGGAGGAGGATCGCCTCCGGCCGCCCTCCCCGCCCCCCATCGTTCACTATTCGGAACACGAGTGCAGCGAGCTAGGTGACAAGATCAAAGGTGGGTTGATGCATATGAAACACGTAGATGGAAATGCTTCACAACTTCATAACTTTAATCCATACCAACTAAAAACGGAACCTTGGCCAAAACGATCGACGAGAACGTGTTATGGTTGATTTTAAATTTATTTAGTGCCAGCACAGAAGGGAGACAGACGTGTCCCTGGTGAAGTGTCCCTCAGGTTATTTGCACGCTTGTGCAAAGTCACTTCATGCGTGTTAATCTTTTTCTTTTTTTCCTGGACTGCATAATTTGCTTTATTAAAATGCTCCGTGCTGAATGTCATGCAGATGATCAGAGCGCAAATTAAGGAAGGGCAGAAGGGGATTTTGGGGATGCTACAATATCTTGTTGAACTATCTGGATTCCTAATGCGATCAAACATCTGTGGTGGAAGATTCCCAGTACACACATCTGTCCTCACCCACTCTCGGCCAGGCGTTCATCCAGGAATAGCACGAGAAAGATGCAGCTAATGTTCACTGTAGTTAATTTTGTGCTCCAGCTGCTGTTTTTGCCAGTTGGCCACTTCAAACCTACCGTTCTCTTTGTGCCTGTTTGTCAGGTATGTGGATGAAAGGTCAATTTGTTCTTCAGCTTCACCCATTTTCTAGTTTTTGGACAGATAATTGATTGTTCAGATTGCACATATTGGAGAAGGTGTTTTAATTAAACTCAATAAAAAAAAAAAGCTTAACCAGGACAAAATCAACGGAGTGAATGAATTCAGTGAACGAGTACTAGAAGGGCTCCTCTGCCGGGCAAATTACGGCAAAATTGTTCTATTGACCAAAATATCAAATCTCTTTCAATGTTATGAAACCATTTTGAAAGAAGCCCCAAAACGCTCTTAGATCAAGGTTGACATCAAAATGTAATCCATGTCCCACCCTTCTTCCACGTTCTATCAACATCAGTTTATTTACTTTTTCTGTAATTCTGTGACAGTCAGCCATGTTTGAAAACTTCCTCTGCAGAAGTGATTTAATGTGGAGCCCTTCTTACATTTCCACCATTTTCTGTTCCTTACAGCTGCTCACTGAGCTCTGTCTTGTAGTATATGTGTGGCTCATCAATCATATTTTTGCACATTTAAAATTGCTACCCCATCTGTTCATTGTTACTGCGAGATAACTTTGATTTATGGTGAATAACAAACGCAGAGAAAGAGCGTGGGGACGAGATGCTGCGAGGATATTTCTTTATTGTAAACGAAGGTAACATGTTTGTATTATATTTGAATTTATGTTCCAGTAATACCTCAGGTGAAGACCCATTTTATGGGTAACTAAATTTGGAGCCTCTGGTCATTGTCAAAGATCGAATATTGTTAATATTCCCCCGCGTTGTCTATTAATAATGTCTCTGCAGGAGCATCTATTATGAAACCCAAGTCTGCTGTAAACAAACAAGAACACCACAGGGATTTATGGAGATAACACCTTGATTCAATATCTATCGTTGTGATGGATAATCATTCATGCAAGCCATCGTAGGGACGCCACTGTGTGTGTGCTTGTGTTTCTGAGTGTGTGTGAAAGCGAATGTGAGAGCATCTGCATTAACCAGCTTAGATAAATATAAAGCTCCCCAGCTGCTCCATCTGTGAAGAAGCTGCATGAAGTGTGCAGGATGCCTCTGTCTGTCTCTGTGTGTGTGTGTGTGTGTGTGTGTGTGTGGTGTTCTGCGTCGTGTGCTGACGTCTGTGTGTGGGAGTGTATTGGAGCCCGTGCTCCTCTGACTGGTAAGTACAGCGAGGCAGCAGAAGAAAGGCGGACATCCACTGTGGAATAAGAACAATGAAATCAATAAAGTCTCTTGACATCATCTGATTATTCACCAGACAAAGCGGGAGTCCTGCTAAACAACCGGGGCTCTGTAAACTACAGCTCCACAACACCACGCTCACCTTTTACACACCAGAGACATTTGTCACAGCAGCGACCGGCGCCTGATTGATTTTGCTCGTCTCTCCTCTCCTCATTTAACCTCCTGCTCTCTTATGTTCGGCATGTAGATGTGACCGTGTTGTCCTCGTCTTTCATCTCATTGTTTTATTTTCTCATCCCACGATCACAATGCATTATCGGAGCTCCTCCTCTCCTCTCCAGCAACTCCTCTGTTCCTGCCCCCGCCGACGACCCTCGCAAACAATTTGAAGTTGAGCAAAAGTAGATAAGACAGCACCGATATGAACATGGAAAGTGGAGATATTTGTCGCTTGCATCACCAAAATAACTTTTTTAGACTCCAAAGCGGTTTGATCTATTTTATTGTGAAAAGTTCTGCTTCTTTGGATTGCTGTTGAACTTCCTCACCTCCTGCAGGTCGCTGTCCATCAGATTCTCACAGAGTAAATTTACAGAGGCAGCTTTACCTCGCTCACAGTGACCCAAACTTTTTCTGTCTATCTCCTTCACCTTTCGGCCAGACAAATCTTAGATGGCAGCGGATGTTCTATTATTGTACTTTTCTTTATATTGATTTTGGCCTCATTTTTCCATCTCCTCTCCGCCTTTTAACTTTCCTGCTGTCTGTCAAGTAACAGAGTTTATAAAGGGTGAATCTTCCTCCTCAGCTATCCAACTGGCAGTAAATATGCTGAGGCTAATTTCCTTTTTACCTCTTAAATACCAACCGTGCCCCTTTGCCCTCCTCCCCTCTTCCTCTCGCACAGATGACGGCAAGTTTCCTGAAGCCGTGCGCGTACTGTTGACCTGGCTGGAACGAGGCGAAGTCAACCGCAGGAACGCCAACAACTTCTACTCCATGATTCAGTCGTCTAACAGTCACATCCGCCGGCTAATGAGCGAGAAGACTCAGCACGAGAAGGAGATGGAGGAGGCCAAAGAAAAGTTCAAGACCGCACAGGCCGGCATACTGGCTCAGTGTGAGTATTTGGTGCTCACATACACCCTGGAGTGTTTGATAAACATGACATGACATAATAAAACGTCATATTAATGTTTTGCTGCATATGTATGATGTGCTTATTATACTGCTTTTTATGACATAAACGCAAAATGGACATCCAGCCAGCAAACCAAACCTCGAATACGTGCTTTTGATCTCTGCCTTCTAGTAGAATTTTTCATAAAATTACTAATAATTTTATCATCATTGTAGAATGGGAAAATCCCATAATTAGCATGAAAAATAGTTTTTATACAGTGTCACTTTTTAGTTACCTTGATTCTTTTTTTAACTGCCTTTATTATTATTTTTTAATGCACTTGAGGCGATGTCCTGCAGGATTCCTGTCTGTTCACCAAATTAACTTTCCAATAGTATACAACTGTGATGATTACTAGAAAAAAGATACAAACAGAGATTACATTGGGAATCTCCTGGGTCCCCTGACATAAGGTCTCAACCCCCATGTGGTAACACCTTTAAATTTCAACAGCCACTATAATGCCTTTTCCCACCAGATTGTGATGATGGAACCACCACAGCACAGACAGGTTAAAGAGCACGTGGGCCCTCTCACTGTGCGTTTTTCTCTGCCTCAGTCACACATACATATCCATGAAACAATTCATTCTATGCTAATACCCCCAGAGACGTCTCGCTCAATCCTGCACAATTTACCATTCAGTTAAAGCTGTAGGGGGATAACAGATGCAATTGACCACGCTACGCTACAGTAATCCTCCTGACACTCCTCCGTGTGCCGTTTTATCACAGGTCGCCGCTCTATACATGACATACCAAATGCTCAAATGTCCTGAGAGAACCGATACACTGTAAGCCCACATATTTTCACAGGACTGAAGACAAACACATACAAGGTCTCAGCCCTTGTCTCCTCCCTATCTCTCCCACGAGTACGCACACACATAGCATGCATATACACAATGGGAAATACTTAAGAATAATAATGAAAAGAGACACAAACAGTTCAGAGCTGCACATCCCTTTAATCCTCTAAGCACAGGTAAATGAATTCGTAATGGAATACACAGATAAACACACAAACGGTTCAGGGATATTTAAAGGACTGTGGAAAGACTTTTCACATTAGTATCCAATTCGTTGTGTATCTCATGGAAACATACATAAATGGTGTCTTAATGTCCATACAGTTCAATTGCATCACATCAGCCCTTGTTTTTTGATTTGTATTTTTTAATGGCATTTTTAATTTCTCCCTAAATTTGTTTTTGTTCTCCTATGTTGGGTGTCAATTATACAGAAGCCCCAGCATCCATCCTGATATATTTGGCATCATAGGAAACTAGAATCTAGCATAAAAATGAAAAACACAGACCCGTTGGTTGTTACCTCAGAGTTTTAAGGAGATTAAAGTCTTGTCATGTGGTTGTATTTTACGAGTGATGATCTTTTTAAATCCAAATTTAAACACGAGACATCCATGTGTTAGACTCTTAATTTCTTCAGAAACGATATAATAGTTTGCCATATTTAGATCTTATGTGTGATTGTATGGCTTAGGTCATCCATTGAGTTTGAGCAGTTAAATTATAACTAGATTTAACTTGGAGTAATGCTGAAATTTCACATAAACATTTAGACCCCTGATTGGTGTGTTTTAGTCCTCTGTGCTGCTCCAGTGTCCTCATTAGTCTGGAGTAAAAAATATGCTCAGTGACAAGCGGCATTTTTACATGTATGACAAGAAAAGTCATCCATTACTACAGGAAAGACTGACACATCCCGTCGTCTGTCACAGATGATAAGACCACAATATCATCATTATCCATCTACACATTAGAGTGTTATTATCATAATTATAGTTATTATTTGAGAAAACAGAGGGGTTTTAACACACAAAGTCAATTCAGACAACAGTGACCGTAAAAAACACAGTTATTAAGTTTTCTGTGTTTATTCAGATTGTTTATCTTTATCCGGTTTCCCATGCAGTCAATTTTATTTCCATTTTATGAATATATGCAGAATGACATGCGGCCTATGAATGGTTGGGATGATAGCAGCAACAATGGGGGGGAAATATCCCTGAGATCATGCAGTCACCATGCTGCTCACTTTGATGCATATTTATGAGGCGGCTCGTATTGATATGTGTGTGTGTCGTATTAGTTTTGAAAGGGCTTCCAGCCTCCAAGGACTCGTGTGCCTCTTTTTCCTCTCTCCTTGTATATCTTGTGTTTCTTTCTGTCAGTCTTTTCGTTCTTTCTCACTTTCTTTCTCTCTTTCTCTCTCATTAAAGCCCATCTTCATCCAACACAATAAACCGTACAAACACTTAATTCTATTCAGGGCTTTGTTCCACCCGTGCAAATGGCAACAATGAAATTGCTTTCCTGCCAGGCAGTTTTACTCACAATACCTGCGTACGACACACATTGGTATTTACCAGCATGTGCTTTTCTCTGAGCTTTAGACTGACACCCAGGGACACTTTATTACAGGCATTCACACTTCTGTCTCGAAACACAATTGGAAAAATTCAAAAAGCTGTGGACACTGTCTCTGTTTAGGTATTGTTTGTGAACGACTGAACGCCACGTCAACAAGTCAGCGAGTTATGTAGAATACATAGTGGTAGACAAGACAAAGGCATTATGGAAACAGGCAAAGCCCTCGCCGCCTTGAACAAAGGGGAGGGGCCGTGTGTGTGCTTGAAGAAATCTTACTTTGAGTGACAATGTCACCTTACACAGCGAGGTGTGATTATACCTCTGCCCAGTGTAGGCTGCGTAGGGGTCGTGCCGCACGAGCATTACGACCTCCAGCGAAATATACAACACATATAGTTGAACGGCGTTGAGCACACACTGCACAAACAAGCTTGACAGGCGAGTTAAGTTTCCCATCAATACTGATTTGGCCGACCGCATTTCCGGCGGCAAACTCACAACAAACCAGCATGGACAAGTAGATAATGTTTATTATCAGGCTGCTGCTGAGGCATTCAACAGCTTCATGAAGCTCCGGCTTTGCACCTGTGACTTTGACTGCGCGTCGGTCTGTGAATAGGAAACATTTTCCCCAGAAGGACTTCAACAAATGCAATGTTTTCGTCCTTCCTTACACACAAAATCAGGGATTTTGACACCTCCAGAAGTGAGATTTCAAGAAACAAACCAGCGTAAACACGCCGGCGTGCAAAGCTGAGATTTCCAAAATGGATGATACAGCAGATAGTGTCCTGTGCTGTACATGCCTTCATGACTGTGCTGTACATCAGTACTGTTAGAGGCCACCTGGTAATTTCTCCATTCTGTAATAACATTTAAGAAATGTTATTACAGAATATTAGTATTGAAATGTTAATGAGTCTTCATCCGACGTTTAAAAAAAAAAAAAAAAATGCTATGTATGCTTTTCTTATTAAAATATCATAGTAACAAGTCAAAAGTTCAGTGATAGATAAATAAAACTTAGCATATGACAGAGAAAAAATTAAATAGTAAATATCGTTGTAAATATACACACAGGACATGAAAGTTCCCGAATTTTCAGTCTCCCATGTGCCTATTTTAAATGCTGATCTTCATAAACGCTGCGATCGAATCACACTTTTCCCACTTTTTCACAAACATATGAAATCTTTTGTTTACTTGCAAGCAAAGATGATAAAGAAGGAAAGATAAGGTGTGGACAGAAGTCATCTGTAACATGGCTCAGTGTGGATACCGCACAGCTGACAATGAAATACTAGAATATTCATCATCATGTGACAGCCAGTTTGCAATCAACAGAGTGTTGTAACAACGTTGACCAGAAGTGTGCCTGCCAGGCTCAGAGTTTTTTCCTGGTGCCTCCTGGGAGGTTAAATGGACAAAGTGAATAGCAGTCTTGGGCCGTGTCATGGCTGCCTTCCAGCACAAAGACCAGAGTCTCCTGGGTGCTTCACTGTCACCAGAGGGAATGTGTCAAGCATCCCTATCCAGGGCCGCTCGGTGCTTCCACAAAAAGCTGTAAGAATCCTCTCACCCTCACCATGAGGGTAATCTGGCAGATACTTCACTAATTTGTGACTGAATTTGGTGCAGCTGGATTTTTGGTAATTTCAATTTCTACTTTGATTATCTGATTAAATGATTATTCAAGTGGGAAAGGTGTAATGAGACAAATTATTAAATTTTAAGATTTTGATTCAGTCGGGCACATGGGAGCATATAATTACTGAATAAGAGGGAATCTTGTTTTCATTACTTACAGGGAGAATAAGTTTCCATTTTTGCATCTTTTTTGAATTTTTGGATTTCCAGTCTTCCCACTCTTCCACTCTGCTCAACAGCATCAGTTTGTAATAATCAAAGAGTTTAATTAGTCAAGTCAGGTTTATTTTTATAGCAGGATATCACATATAATGTCTCAAAGGGCGTTTTGGGCCCACACAACAAACGATTTCTGATCTGGTCCTAAGCTCTCAAGGAAAATAGGAAATACTGCGTCCCCCAAAAACCCCCATCAACCTGAGCTCTCTTAGTTTGTTTGCTAATTCATTTGTTTTATGCTCATTCTGCATTTTTGTAAGCAATGACAAACCACAATGACAACCACGATTATAACAGATGAATTAATACATGGAGTGTGACGTCGTACATTGGTTATATTATTTCTGCTATAGCCCTCAAATCAAGTCAAGTTTATTTGTATAGCACAACATCGCATGTCTTCAGGGGATCTGCACACCCACATGGCAGCTGTTAGAATACAAATTACACAAATAGATAACATAGAATAAAATACAAATGTAAGAAAATAAGATAAAAAAAAAACGTTTATAGAGAACCTTTAAAGATTCAGTCTCCTTGGTTTCATCTGCAGTACATACAGGGACATCTGTAAACCTTACTTTTCACCATGGAGTAACTATGGTACCATCTTTTGACAATCATTAAGATGTAATTCTGAAGTCTTAAGTTTTAGTCCAACATGGCAGTCTCAGTCCAAGTGCCAAGATGGCCTCTCCAGAGAGGGGAAAAAAACGTAAAAAGCTATATAAAAAACCATATAAGGATTTAGCTTAGTTTTTTTATGAATACTAAAGTATTTATGAATGCCAAATTGATGGAGCAGCTTGGCCAACCGTTGCATAACTTTTTATTGCCGTTTGCTACAGGTGAATGGATTAAAGATTGATAACACAATGATTCAAAATGAATTGACTGCCAGATTCCAGACTGTCTAGAAATTAAAATTTGAATATAGGTCCTTCAAAAGGGATGATATGCAGAAAGTACATGTTTTTTTGCACAAGCGTGTACAGAACATACTGTATGGGTACCCTATGAATTATAGGTTTCACCAGGCTCACCACAAAACTTTAAAAAATTATATATTTTTAAACATTTTAACCTGCTTTGACTCTGTGTCTACCACAGTGGTGAAAGCTATACATTACATATTTGTCTTTCAAATGCTAGCGATATTATTGTAATATGTCCGAAGCTACAGCCAAATGTCCTAAAACCCTGCATTGTTACCATGACAACAACTTTCTCCTCGACTTCAACAAATGTGATCAACGCGTTGGACCATGCATTTCAATCTTTTGTCAGATTCACTGAAATTTTTCATATTATCAACACTTTCAGAAATGTATCCCATGTCAGAGTTTATGCCATAAATGAATGTCTCAACACTTGTAGATTTGCAACAAAATTGGATTTTGTAATGTAAAACAGTACATTTTGAGTGAGGAGGACGTTGGTTATTTTAGCTTTTCCAAAAAAACCACAGGTGTTGGGAATAATTACACGAGAAAACAAGCACTCCTGTGCCTCCGGTCACCACATTGTTTCATGACGATCAGAGCTCCGTAGAATACAGATGGAGAGAATATTCAACTATTTGTTTTTGAAGGAATGGAAGTGACCAGAATTTAAGATCTTCAGCGTGTCAGCAGATGGTTTGGATGGAGCTTAGAAGCACATTGAAAGATGTCAACACCCCTTATCACCATAAAAACATGCTTTGTCATGAGGATTTGACCGAGGTCTGAAATGTGGACACGCGTGTTATATGACTAACTTGTTTTATTCTGCTTCCTCCCACCTTCCCATCATCCCTCTTTCCTCTGCTCTTCTCTACATCTGCGCTTCTTTCCCTCCAATCAGTTGAACAAATTGCGTCGGTATTCCAAGCTGCTTCCAAACAAAAGGCTTGGGACCATTTCTCCAAAGCTCAGCGCAAGAACCTGGATGTTTGGCACAAACAAGTTGAGGTTGGTCTTCTAACTTCCCATACGAGTATTACATTATTTGAATTGCTTATGTAGTTTTAGGAAGGACAACCCAAGTAAATTAAACTAATTACCCATTTTTGTAACCAAGCTCCAGCCAAGTTGATGTTGACACAAAGATCTGTTTCCTTTCCACATTTTTTACAGTGTACACCTACTTTGTCGAGCCTGACCAGGCAATGATTACATCCTATTTTAAGATAGTTTGCCTCGGAGCCATATTACTTTATTTATCATCACTAATTTGGTACCACACATTCTGTTTGTGTGCATTACTTCCCCTCAAATGTCTTACACGCTAAATTGAGAGCTTTGGCATCATATTTGGCTTTGAGTTTTGTGTATTTACTCATCTTGAAGCCTCAATTAAGTCTTTTTTCTTCTTCTCGTCATAATTTCAAGCTGTAGAGGCTTAGCTGGAGAAAGTGAAAATGATTCAAAGTTAAAGTTAAATTTGGCAGGATAAGAGCAATAAATAATGTATTGTTCCATGTAAGATTGTTTATCTGTAAGACTAGTCCGATGTTTTTCTAGATTTATGTTATCAACTACTGCTCTATAAATAGAGGGAGAGAGAGAGAGACAGACAAAAAGAGGATGCAGATGGAGACTGAATGTCATATATTCAGCTGTTGATAGACAACTCTGTCATACCGCATACAGTAATGTGCAGAGTCACATTTGTCAGTGCAGTCAGGCAACAATAACAATAAGAAATTAAAATTTTGTGATATTCACAATAAGTCAGTAAATGTTAACATTGACCCTGATAATGCTTTCGAATTTTTTCTGTCTTTATAATTCCATTAATAAGTATTTTAGATGCAATTAGCTTTGGAAATGAGATGATTAGTTGCTTATGTTTTTCATACGCATTCTTGGAGATTACAGTGGAAAACAAGACCGGGCCTAAAACAGAGCACAGGGGAACAAAAGAATCAAAGTACTTCACTCCAATGATCAAGATAGTACCACACACTACTTCATAATTCTGGCTTTATTCTCAATGTCACTTATATCAGATACCGTGTTAAATCATACTTTAGAGGTGCAATCATTCAATACTTATTTGTGTTTGAAAAAGGATTGTGTTAACACTAAACATAACAATAAAAAAGTTTACTTAAATTTGAAACTAAGCCCAAAGCTGAACTTGTGGCATGTGTCACAGTCTGTTTATTTTCCCTCTCTCAGTTTCAGTTTAAAAGTAATGAGCTACTGCGTGATGTTTTGGGCTCTCAGTGGTACCAGCAGCAGGTGACGGCAGGCAGCTCAGGTGCCTGCTTGAAAATATTTCATCATTTGTTGCCTACGGCCACAGTGAAAGAGACAGAATAAGATAGATTTGCATGTTTTGCCTGGGCAGGAAATTGGGGTTACTCAAACTGCCAGTGTTTTGCGTTTTTGAATATTATTTACTGTCAGCGAAATGCCACATTGATGATGAAGAGTGCACTGAGGTGCAGCGATGTAATCTAAACCCGACTGATCAGTTTTGATCCGCCGAGTGCCGAATCGGATCGTAATTGGGAGCAATCAACAGGCTGATGTTTTACACACATACGCACGCAAACGCGGATATAATGTGACACCCGCACACACTCCATCGGAAACCGAGCTCTGTCACAGCGTGGCGCTGAAACATTTTCTCTGCTGAATGTCAATGAGTCTCTTTATCTTTGTGAATATTCATGTACAGTATCAAAAGAGAATTACACTCATTCTGATCCATCCCCTGCAGAACTATGAAAATGCAAATGGCTTTCCAGAAATAGATCTATGACATTAACAAACATTCAGAACTGCTGCTGGGAGCCGTCCACATTGGAGTGCTGATACATTAATCACACTTTACACTTTAACCCAGGAATACTGATGTGCTGTTTGGAGGGCCTCCACATTCTTTTGTTAGCTCCCCATTGGAATAACAGCATTAGCGCAGGGGATTTTAAGGAGATTTTTACCGTGCGCTGTAGACGAAAGTGTCTCATCAGATACTGAATAGCTCCTCCTGTGCCTGTAGTGTTAGAAACTGCATTCACATGGACCACAATTGAAAGAGGAATCAAATTAATTGCTGATTAACTACTGATTGTTGATACTTTTCCCCCCCGAATATATGACAAATTCAGTAAACCACCCTTCTTTATGGTTCTTAGACTGTTTGACGCTTTTATTTATTTATTTATTTATTTTTCTACAACTCCTATTCCTAACTATGTAGAGTCATCATTTTGCTCTGTGCCGGCAGCTACATTTGTCGTGTGCGAGTTGGCAGCAGACACGCTCAGAACGGACGAAGATGAGCACCAGCTCAGGCCGTCTGGCTCTGTGTTTTGATATATTATAGTTCCTCGTGGAGAACATGTTTTCCTACAGATAAGCGCTTCCAAACAGACACATCACGCTGCCCCTGCTCAGTCAGTACACCTCAGGACATCACCATATGCTGCCTCAATATCCTCCAGTAAACTGCTGAATTTATGGAGGTGTGAGTCTCTTGATCTGGTGTAATTACTGCATTGTACGCTGTAAAACATTTACTGCAGAGATCCTGCTGATTATTAATTACGCTGCAAACCGACAGAGGAATCCATGTTATCATTCCCCGGATTTCTCTGAACCTGCATCATTGACGGGCGTCATCTGTGATTAACCCAATTAGTGCATTGGAACTTATTTGCATGGTTCAGCTCTTGAGATAAACCCTTGGCTCTCGTTTATGCCACGTATAGACGACGTCTCAGTCCCTCCAAACATGTGATTAGCTAATGTCCTTGACAAATATGGCAATCTGGCCATTGTCGTTTATCTAGGTGCCAATCAATAAGCAATAAAATCTCTTGTTTTGACTTGCAGCTGGTCAAATACACCCATTAACTTATTGATCCGCTCTCCCATTATGTTTGCACTCAGGCTGCTGTTGCTGAACAAAGCTGCTTTCTCCGGGCACAGAATGAGGAGAATAATGGCAACCGGCAGCATGAAGTCTTTTAGAATGAGTGAAGTACTCCAAGATACTTCAGCTTTCAGTATTTTATACACATTTTACAACGCTTATCACATTTTAACCGCATATCAGAATGTGTAAAAAAGGAAGATGGTAAATTTGGTCAATCCTGCTATCCTGTTAGTTCTAAAGTAATTAAAGTGGCACAAGAAAAAGGTTATCAGTGTTAACAGTATGATGTTGTATTGAAATTTGATTACACAGAACTGACAAGTGATTATTTGTAATTTCTTTGACCCTTTGATGGCCTTGAAAGCATGAGATTACCAATTAAAAAGAGACGGTTGCATAAAATTAGTTCTTAGAATGCTGCAAAATGGGAAGCTTTTGTTTACCGAGACTCCAGAGGATCCCGAGCAGACATCACAGCACACGTTTCTATGCCAAGTATTTCTTCTTATTTTTTTTTGAAAAATATAATCTGCAAAACAAATGTGACAACAAGTTGGGAACTGAAACACTCGACTCACTTCGCACCGTAGCTCTGTAGACTTGTTGACAGAATGTGGAAGCGGTGTCATAGATAGAACTCTGGAAAAAAATAAATCAGCCATTCAAGTCTTCAAGTCAGGCGTGCGTTCTCAAAAAAGCTGAAGCCCAACCTGATGTCAAAAATCTGCCCAAAATAGTCACGAGGACGACGTGTTTACATGATCGTGTGCTTTTAAGGTGGAATTTTCAGTGTACAGTAACACAGGTTTAAGCTGTGGTATAAGTTTCTGCTGCGCTAGGACACCTAAGAAACACTTTCAAACTTTATTTAAAGAGAAGCTTGAACTTTGGATGAGTCCTCTATGTGGTGTTCTGTTTGAACTTCACATTTATTTATACAACTTAGAGTCAATCTGTCACAAACGGGAAGAACTCAAACTGATTCAAAGCAAAGAAACTCAACTGAAGGCACAGAAGTCAAAGTAAAGATTTTCCTTCACACGTAGTTAAGTAAGATGAAAAATTTACAAAAATATTCAGACTCCACTTAAGTACAGAGACTCCTTAAACATACATAAGTACTGCAGTGAAGTTTTTTTAGTTTACTTTACACTTCTGTCGTCGCTTGTCGAGACGTGCGTGTATTAAAAACCAACCGAACTGCTTCCTCACAAGACAGACACAAGACCGAGACATTTTGCTGTGCATGTGAGAGAGGTGAGATAGAGTTTTAAACATAAACTTATTCAACACACACTTCCACAATGCTGCTTCTTTTTGTGTTTCCCAGGAGATTAGGAACACACAGAATGAGCAGCTGATGGGCATCAGGGGCGAAGAAGAGATGGAGATGTCTGATGATGACTTGGAGGACTCCTCCCCAACCGACAGCAAGGACTCTGAGGACTCAGGTACAGATACTTAGCTACAGAGGACATAAACACACTGTGAGAAGACTCTTTAAAAGCTGGAACGGGTAGCACAACGCTCGGGATGAATCTGACCTTGGTCCTTGTAACTTCCGGAGGCTAAATTTGTCCACTACAGCTCCATTAGAATTCACTGTGTCCTTCCTGTTTTAGGCGTGATGATCTGTAGCATAAAAGTAAAAAAAAAACAGAAGATCCACACCCAATAAGCCTTTTCTCTGCCTCCTGAATCCTCATATGCAGGGGAACAGTTAAGGAGAGGGCCACCGCAACTTTATTTCAGTCCCAATTGACCACGTTTGACCCGTCTGAATTGGGATTGGCCAAATCATCTAAGTTGCCATCGCACATGAGAGGAGATGGAAATTCTAGACTGAATTTACTCCCAGTAAATCAAATTGCACAATGAACACTTATATCAAAATCGTCCTATTTATGCTCTTTATTGTGTCATTGAAGACAAGAATTCATGTTTTTCTTTGATCGTACCACTTTATGGGAAACGAAAGGCCAGGAACGACACGTTTGTTATTTCTTCTTTCAAGGCAGCATTACTCTGTATTCTCTGTCACACTGGAAGAATCCTGTTGTAAAGGATGAGGTAAGCTGTCTACAAATGACAACTTCAGGTGGATGCAGGCACAGCTGCAGTGTCTCATCGTGGCCCTCACTTTTGAAGTACTTCATTATGTAGAAACAAATATATCAAGTGTCAGGGAGCTGTTTACTCCTCAGACCTAACTCTGAGTAGTTGTTGGCACCGGAGGCTGATAAATGAAGTTATCTGCTTTTATATAATGCCACCAAACGTAGTCTGACTCAGATGCAAAGTTGATATAAATCTTTAAACTGATGCTGTTTTGGATCACGGTGGGTCCAATTCATGTTTGGTTCTCAGCTCATCACAAAGGGGCCGTGTTCATATGTTAATATGTAATCATACCTGTGTATTTTCCCCCATGACACACATCACAATGGATAAATATTTATTCTCCTTGCGCATTGTGTGTGGGTGTATCAGTCCGTGGATTCGTATGTTGTACCAGGGAAATTAGTCAGTCTGGCTAAAGTGTTGTCTCTGGGCAACAACGTAATAATAGTTTCTAATCAATACTGTCTTCGTGTCCTCCTTCCTGCTCAATACAGCACACACACTTACATACACCAACGCCGCTGGAGACTCATCTCCTCTCCTCTGAGCAATATTAGAAATAAATTAAAAGACAATCCAATGGCTTTATGTGTTCACCCATTGTGAGTTGCGTCATCATTGTGTGCCTTAATGACACATTACTCATTTTGTTTGTTGTATAGAATTTTATTGTCACGGCAACGACAGGTCCACAGTGAACGCAATATTAAAGTCTCCTCTGAAAGAAATTATAAGAAACAATAAATTACAGCTGTAACATGATTTTAAGTTATTGTTATGTTTGACAATACCGACCTTTTCTGCAAAACTTTTCTCAAATTATTCTCTGTTTTTCCTACCTATTACAAACTCCCGGTGTTCATGAATTATCCATGTATTTGTTGATGAATGCCATTTGTCCATATAAGCAAATTATATGCGCACGGTGGTTGATTTTGATTTGGTATCCACGGCAACCCCACATGTGGTCTGGAGACGTAAGGAGTTGAAGAAAAACATTACACTGTTGCTTTTAGGAATAAATGAAGAAATTAAGTGAGAGCAAGAAGTAAGTGGGGCAAAGAAAACACTGATTCCATTAGTGGGTAACGTACAAAATAGATTAAATGGACAAAAGTGAAAACGGTAACTTTATAGGGCTAATATCAAAGGGATGTAACTCCTTATAGCTGTAGTTTATAGTTCAGGGCTCTATCAAGTGACTTCATGAAGACAAAATGAATATTAGACACGTTGATTTAATTTAATCAGCAGGTGGTAACAGTAGACTAGAGACTACTTAATGATAATATTAATTTTGACTGTCGCACAAAAAAATCTGCCTGAAGCAGGATTCACACTAAAAGATAATGAAGCTGGTTATGTGGCTGAGACTCCCTTCCTATACCGCAGTCCAGGTTTTCTGGAAGGTGTGTTTGCTCTCCACACAAATTCACTATTTTAAGCAGATATGCGGGTGTCGGCTTGCATGTTAATATTTGAGAAATCTTTTCATGTGATGTCTTAATATGTCCTTGGTATCAACAAGCACATACAGATGTTATTTTTCATTGGTTGTGGAAGATTAGTGTTGTCTGTAAATGAATCCAATGAAGTCAGAGGTAGGAGATAAGACTTAAGACTCATGAAGTGATGCCAACATGGGAAATTTGATCAGATACGGTAAAATCTATAATTATTGAGATAATCAACCACCCAACAATCTCAAATGATACACGTTTCATGTTTTGGAGACATTTTTGTGTAGCCGTATAACTGTTCATTCTCGGTCGCTTGTAAAACCTCTGATTCTGTGTTGCTTTTATTATTATATAATCAGCAGAAAATATTTTAGACTCAAAACAGCATGAAGTGAAAAAAATCTATTCATCTGTAAAACTTATTTTAAAAATGAAAAGCATTTGCCGCGCAGTGTGCCATCTTTCAATACGGACTGTTTTTCATTACCTAAGCGGGAAGGTAAATTCTTTGAGGTTTAGAATTATAGAAGGAGAGGAAAGTTTATTTGTCTTCAATTTTCTGGGTTCTTTCTGCACTTTAAGATGCTGACTTTGAAGCATCTAACATTGTGGCACTGGTACCCGTAATGTTTATTTGGGGAGTAAAACAATACAGATGGTACTGTGAATCAAGGTATAAAGTTGATTGTTATTTATATGAAGCACCTCAACTTCATCATGTGTTCATCAGCAGACGTGACATCATTGGATAATTGGACAAAACAGATATTACTTCTGAACAACTACTCCCATGGCCTCAGTGACTCAGTGAAGTAAACGCTCATTTTAAACAGCCAGAGTCCAGTTTGAAAAAGTAAGTTAACCTCCGTTGAAGGACTTTTCTAAAAGATATTTTGAGATGTGGGTTATAAATGTCCCTCGCTCTAAAAAAAAAAGTCTTACTTTTCTCAAGAAAGATCTGTTCAGAGGACCTGCAAAGATCACACCAAGGGCACAATGTGCATGATGAAGGAGCCGGAGAACCACCTGCAGAAAAATGTAGAGCCACGTCGCAGGCTGAAATCGCTCCACAACCAAAGAGGCACTCATTAGTGTGCATACCTTTGTCTAGCAGGATGGCATGGCTTAGGGGGTGGGGTCACCATCTAGTGATCAGACGGTTGTCTGTTTGATCCGCTGTTTGTCCATGTCCCTGAGTCCCTGAGCAACAACCTGAATCTTGACAAGCAGCCCTGCATGGTTACCTCGGCTGTTTCTGTGTGAATGTCCGACTCATAGGGGCCTTTGGATGAAACCGTCTACCAAATGTGTGACAGTAAGCCTCCAATTATGGCTTTGTCGCTCATTGATTAAATTAAATAGGTCACTGACCAGATTATGGACGTTTGTCAAGACAGTATTTTGACAAAAGAAGGCATTGACCTCCAACACCAGGACCTCATCACAGCTGTGGAGAATTTTAGAATGGATAACCTGATTTGGGATTGCTTTGCTGCCTCGAGGTCTGGACAGTTTACAGTCCATGATCAAATAACGGCATCAAGAAGATTTTGAAAAGAATGTCATGGTCAACGTCTGTCACAGACAATAACACGCAAAGTATAGCCAACAAAACGGTGGGTTTGAAGGCAATTCTTGGTTGGAATGACCACGTCACAGACGAGGCTGTTTGTGAAAGATAAGCCTTAATGAACTGAACATGGGTGGGGGGGGTCTGAAAGTCTTCATCACTGTTGTACAAGTCTGATCAGCAGCTAAAGGAAACACTTGGTCAACATTATTGTTGCTCAAGGATGATGTGTCAGAGAAACAGATAAATAAAGAAAACTAAGGTTCACTCACAAGGTTTTTCCCCCCATATATTTATATACTGTATATACAGTATATATATATATATATACATATATACACACACACCGTATGTTCCGTGGTTGTGCTTTGTGCTTGTGCCTGAAGTGAAAATCTCCAGGGGGGGTGGGGCTATTCTTTCATTCTTTCACTCTCAAACTGTCTACGTATGTATACTGTTTGTGTAGGTGTATTGCAAGCAGAGGCCTTAAAGGAGGAGAACGATTCCCTTCGCTGCCAGCTGGACGCCTACAGGAACGAGGTAGAGCTGCTGAAACAGGAACAGGGCAAGAACCAGCCAATCAGGGACGAGACGGACAACACACACTCGCAGCAGCTCGCCTTCCTCAAGCAGGCGCTGCAAGGCATGCAGAAGGTAGTGTTTAGCACACACACGCACAGTGTAGTGATATAATGGTTTCCTAATATTGTACATCAAATCAAGACATTATTGACCACGAGGAAAGGAGAGAATGTAGTAGAGAAATGAGGAGGGTTCAGACAAATGAAAACAGATCGTCTGAGAGTCCCAACTCACAAATAAACACAGCAAGCAGCGATTAATATCAATGTACAGGGCAAATATTATAGACAGGTCCTCTCTGCAGCTTAATGTATGCTTTAAGAAGCTCTGCCATCAATTCTGCCTGTGCTTGTTGTAAAGTTATCTTAGAAGACAACGTGTGTGTCCAGTCTGACGTGTTTCCCCCGTTAACGCTGCAGACCGTTCAATACCTGATAGAAGCAGTAACCTCCGCTAAATGTTTCGGGAGCTGCTGATCAGACGTGCACCACAGTGAGGAAGAGTTTTAGACCGTTCTTGAGGAAGGAACCAGACTTTATCTGGCTTTTTATAGGTTATGGCACCTCTACAACTCCCAGCTTCAGTCCCATTTCATTGATTGGACGACCTTTTTCCAATTATCTTTTGGAAAAGTCATTACCCTTTAAGGTTCACTAAGACTGCGAATGTTGTAAATAGTGTAATCAATATTGACAGGAACAATTATTCCTTTGTTGTCACTGTGTGACCTTGGTCTTTGTCACTTTTTTCAACTAAGATCTCAGACCACATATTATGAGTAATTATAGTGGTAATGCAGATAATTCTAAAGGGTCTCCATTACAAGCGTTTGCATTCATTGTTCCTATTTTTCTTTAGTAATTAAAACAATTAATTTAGTCATACCTACATCTATGTAGGCCACATTTTTGTGATTATTGAGAGGAACTGTTTTGTTTGTCTTTTGCGTAGAAAAGTACAGAAAGTTGTGTTTGACCTTTTTGGAGCTTTTAATGATTAATGATGGGTGCTGGTCAGTTACCTGCATAGATTTCACACAATGGATTTCTGCTCCCGTTGCCACATTTATTTAAATAAGGTGAGGAAGGACCTTAGGTCACGCATTAATCTAACCCAGTATAGACACGGCTCCAAAACCAAAAAGAAAAGTTACTTTATATGATGATAAAGCGCCGTAACGTTCAAGTTGTCCTGCCAGCCATCATAAAACAACAAACAAAAAGAAGAGGAGGAAGCAGTAGCGAGCTGAGGCACTGTCAAAATGCCACAAAAATACAGTTTTGACTTCTTAAGATGAAAGCATGTGCAGTGAGGTGGTGGAGGCAGACTTACAGCTCCATTCCAGCATCTCCAAAACAACCAGAGGGGGCGCACTTTTCTCTATCTGACAGGCTGACCCAGCTTCTCCTCATCATATTCAAGGCCATATTTTGGACCGTGTGGACATGAATGCTTTAAATATGGCATACTCTCTGGGAGTTTATGAAAGTCAACATTAGAGATCTATGCAGCAGGCGTTTTCTTTGAAGACTGAGTTTTAGCTGCATGTATGATGTGTGGTGTTTAAATCTTTAATTGTTTGCTGGATTATTTATCCACGGCGTCTCACAAAAGCGTCAATCATCCTCACCTGCAGATCATTATCTCCGTCTGTGTCTGTCATCTATCACCTGCCCTTTATGTGCGTGGACTGCGGCTCTCATTTCCTGTGAACGCTGTGAGTTTTGCTGTGTTTACCTGGTGTATCTCTCTCTCCACACACTTGTGAAGCATCTTAATTTTTCTTTTAAACTTAATATGGACATCTGCTGAAGGCTTGCAGGACGTATTAGACCCATTAAAACCGGCCCAAACTGGCCACATGGTCAGTGCAGAAATGTAATTTTTGTAATAGATTTGGAATTTGATTGCATTTACTTTTTTCCACAGGGTTTGTTTGAGATTACATTTTAAAGCTTCACTAATAAAGTAGCTTCACTTTTAGTATTCCTCAATTGTTTATAGCCCTATAAATGTTTTTTTTTTTACTATAATACGTTCCAGTTTTTTGCTGTTGCAACTGAAAGTAAATTGTGATTTTTTTGAGATTTACTTGAACTTCATGGACACGTCTTACTTTGACAGTGACCTTAAAGCTAATATTACATAAAATGAACAGTCTAGTGTACTGATGACGCTGCTTTTGTTAGTCTAACTAATGGAAAAACAGAGCACTGGAACAGTTTGTGCTGTTGTGCGCGAACTAATTTAATCCGTAACACAAATGAAATAATGGAGGCCAACACAAGCTACTTAAATTGATTCACTTAGCACTCCAGGTGTGAATTAAACTCTGATTAGATGTGTTAAATGAAATCCTGTAGGACTCTAATTCCCAATCCAAAATCCAGTGGTCGACCTTAATGAGCAGATTTCATGCGTGAACCCATGATTGTGCGCCTTGGACCGTCAAGAATGACATAAGTGATGTAAGTGTGTCCAGAAAACACTGGAGGTAGCTTGAAGCCTGTACAGTCATAACGCAAACGTCACAATACAAACCATCATGGCTAGTGTGGCCACCATACCAAGTAGCATCGGCGCTACTCTTGTTTTATGTCTGTAACACACTGTCTGGCGATCCAAAGCTCCCTCGGCATAGCTAAGAGTAGAGCGAGTATGACGCAGGTGATGCAGGGTCGCAGCTAAGCTAAGAATTTTCAAGTATTCTAGGTAGCCCCTAGATTTGGTATCTTTTGTAGCATATTTGTTATCGTAGCTTGGCGGGCGTACACTTCATGTAAATCAGTGTTTTATACTTTAGAATGTGTGGGATTGCTTGTCTTATTTGACAGGATGAGTGGGTTGGCTGGGGTCACGAGGGCTCCGACAGCACAGCTGGCTTGAATGCTTCCAGATGTTATCTAAATTTTAATTAAGCCCAGCCATGCGGTCAGTTTAAGACCAGACTACTCCCTGTAGCCTGTTGATTTACTACATGAAACCTTATGCATATTAGAATCCGAGTTTTACTGCTTACATCAATGAAGACAGACTTATATGATTAATAAATAACAAGTAAGGCTCACACTTCATCCCTGTATGGAAAGTGTAGAACGTTCTGGATTGTACTTTTCAGACACTTGTAGTACACACAAACTAACCCGTGTACGGGCAGGTGTGTGTTTGAGGAGGTTGTGTGTTGATTCATTATTTTTCAGTCGTGGAAAGTAAAAGAAATACTCTTTCTCATTAGCACAGACGTTAGAAGTAGAGATTTAAATGGGTCAAATGAAAACCAGCGGGCCATTTGTGTCCTGATTGCCAGGATTGAGAACCCTTGTCTCTGGGCTGTTTTTAATAAAATATGACTGTAATTGAATATTACCCTGAGGAACATTTAACAATTCATTGGAAGGAAGAAAACCTCCCCAGGCAGGAGTCCACTTTTGGATCACCTGCTGGGTTGTCAAATAGCCTCAGCGAGCTGCGCTTACTGTTCCACTTGGATCTAATGCAACAAAAGGCATTTCGATAATCTGCATGAAATGTGTCCTCAACTTAAAAATTCAAACAATCATTGACAATTTGAACACTTTTAGGATTTATTTTCATACACAATGATGCTGAAAGTCCCATTTTTGCTCCGGCTTGGATACATTTCCATGGCAGTTAATATTCTTTAAATTCTACTGAATGCAATCAATATGATTTTGACAATCCTTGCATGCCACAAGGTGTAAATTTGGGGAGGCGCAGCCTGTCTCCAGCAGCCTTTTACACACAATGACTTCATCTTGAATCAACATTTTCTGCAAATATATTTACCTGAACAAGCTCGGTTAAGCCCCTATGTGTTTTTTTTTCTTCCTCCCTGCCCACATACACACATTTTACACCAGGGAGCTGCAGAGTGAAACCACAATTTTCTGCTATTTATCACAGTGACAAGAATCAGTCTCTTAAGGATGGGAAGCATATGTGGAGCTTTGCCTCTGGTTCTTGGCAGTAGTCTGTTCAGCACTGAGTCTAAATTACAACATGAATTATGCACCAGCGCAACACACACTGCTCTGATAGTGGTGAATGCGCAGCCTTTAAATAAAAGTTACACTTTAGGGTGTATATGTTGATAATCTGTAAAGCAGCACTCCTATCTAAGCACGCACAGAGCATTTTTCACTCCTCAATCTTCAAACAGACTCAAATATACGGAATATATTCAGTATCCTGATGTTTTATCCGGGTAAAGAAACCGTTTATGTAAGATTTAAAAGCAGACACTTTGCTTTTAGTATCTGATAAAGAAAAACACATTCAGGGCTTTTGCAGGAAATTTGTTTTTTTATTATGATCCTATTCCAATATGGTCATCTCAGATAACCAAAAAGAGCTGCAGTTTATACAGCGTATCTTTACTAGTGATAATAAAATCTGGACAGTACCATATCTGTGGTGTAAGTTCAAACCAATTGTACTGGGACAGAAAATTGGTTAAAATGGCGACATAGTTTATTGATTTTTGTCACCATGAAAAGGTCTGGTGTAAAATCCTGCACAGGATAAGCGAGTATCCATTATGTACAGATGGACTAAAACTGGCTGTGTGAACATAAAAACAGAAAGAAACCTCTTACACACTTCACTCTCTCTTTTTCAACCTTGGTGATTTTGTTGAGATCTGGGCCCTGGCAGCATTCACTGAACATCCATCATAGTCAGATAAGATTTCAAGATTTGGATTTGTTTGCCAGCTTCCTGATCCCCAGCTAAAATCACCTGCTTTAAAAAGTGCATGTCAGAAAAGTGAGATCAGGATGCAGAACGCAGACACCAAGTACATATTTTTTTAAATCATGTCTGTGTTTTGTTTTGGGCGGGGGCAAACAATCGACATACACGGCACACAGACCCACCCAATTATCCTCCAAACACCCCACAAATAAAATATCAGGATCAGACAAACATCAGGGGCCCTGTTTTCACTCGGTGTGCACAGCCGTGCTACATATGAAACATAATTGATGATTACCCCAACAGGTCAAACAGATTAGAGGAGTGGTCCTGATCCGGCCTGTCCGTTCTTTTCCTTTATTCTTAGCAACTGCTGACAATGAGGGAGGAGCTGAAAGAGCGAGAGGCGGAGCTTGAGAGGAGCATAGAAGATAAGCTTCAACTGAAGACCCAAATCCACAACCTGCAGATGGCACACACACTACAGGTTAGAAAAACACACACACACACACACACCTGTCCGAACGACCGGAGTCTTTTTGTTTTTTGTGAAAGATTCGAGCAGTCAGCTTATTAGCAGATCCACTGAAGTTGTCTAATAGCAACTCGCAGCTGCTAATTTGTGCACCTGTGTGTGTGAAATACTTGAGTGCTCAGCAAAGTGTCTCTGAGTTTAAAAATGTTTCTAAATAACTCCGAGTAAGAGAAGAATGAAAATAATATCATCTATCTGTAGCCTGAGTGATAAAATACTGGTTCAAAATAGAGTACGACAAATCTAATTCCATTTAAAGACAGGTCACCTGTAAGTGTGTGTGTGTGTGTGTGTGTGTTTGTGTGTGTTTATTTCATGCACGCTCCACTAACTTGTAGATTCTTTTATTTCTTTCCGCCAGATTTTCGCATTGTAACGAGCATGGCTGACACGAGGTTACGCTTCAGGTTTAATCGTCTATGTAATTGGATAACGATAACAGTCAAATTGTACAGTCAGGTGGCGACTCCGCTGGTTTGATTCCCGCTCTTCCTGTCATTGTTTTGAACCGCTAGAGACGCTCGATTTGGTCTGCTGTGAGCGGATGAAAGGTTGCTCAGCGGGTCTGCTGACTGCCGCATGACAGCCATTCATTCAGATCAGCCAGACTGACAGAGTTGTCAGGACACACTTTAATGGGGATGACGAGTTCGACAAGTATGTGCTGCAGCAGAAATCTGTCCCCAGAAAATATGGTCATTAAATTCCTAAATAGATAAAGATCTGAGTCATGAAAAGGAGAGAAGGAGGGATTTTTCCCTGCAGATTAGCGGTGATTGTCAGGTAATTTGTCATATTGGGTAAACTGCCCCTGCTGTCACCAAATATTACAGAGTTGACATTAACGCGAGGTAATATAAATTCCGAGTGCTATCACGTCAAAATCTGACCGTTTGGAATCATTAACATTTACTTTGCTCCCGCGTCAAAGAAACAATAAGCATGAAAACAATCCTAACCAAATGAGAGTAATGATAATGATGATGATGATGATGATGATTCATTGAGCGCCGTCTACGTGCCGCAGAAGGGTTGTTTGCGTAAAGGAAGTGCAGAAATACTTTGGCTCTCTATGCTACAATAGACACAGTAACGCCAGGATGTAAAAAAAGAAAATGTGCTCCTTAGATCATTTAGAAAATTGTGTCAGCATCAGTCGCGTCCGTCGCGTGTGTAGACATTGATTGGATGCGTTTAGGGCTAATTAGCGCATCAGTCCTCTTGAGACGTCACCTTTCATCACTCAGCCTTCGGCGCTGTTTTCCTGTTATCACCGACGACGTCCTCGACAGAATGCTCCACAGCGTGTCACACAGTATATACACATCAGGTGGGTTTAAAAGCCGTTAGGAGAGTCTCGTGCTACCGTGGCAACTCGAGCACGGTGACGAGTGAAAAGGTTTTTGTTTTGGGTATCGTTTTCATGAGTAATTGAGCTTTTTGAAGCAGAGGAAGTCACATAAGCACTTCTTTAACTTTATCCCTGTCTATCCTGCAGAATGAGGTCTCGTTGGTTCTGCTGCTAATGCTGCACGTGTGTGTGTGTGTGAGTTTTTCTCTGTCTGATTGCATTAGGGGGTGACTTGTTTTTCAGTGATATTCCAACTCATTTTTCTAATTGACTCTAGCTGGAGACGTTTAAGCGGGACGACAGAGGATGCGACCAGAGCGCTAATCACGTAAGCGTAAGTGGAGAAAAAAAAAAAACTTGAGTCCTCACCACTAAATGTTTCTTCCCCTTCCTCATCCCTTTTTGTCTCATCTCGTCTCTTCTCTAACCTCTCCCACTGACATGGCATGTCATTACTGGCCAATTTTCTCAGGGACTGTACGCGCCCCCGAATAAATCACCCAGACACAACTGGGTTAGAAATGAAGAACCTGTGCTGCAGTGTACAGAGACACACGTACAGGTCCACAACCACACACACACACACACACACACACGGTACAAAGACAAGGCCACCGTGCCCTAATTGGGCCAGGGACGACTCTGCATGACAATGGTGGGTCTGGTGGAGCTCACTGTAAGGCTTTTAACAATGTGACTCTCTCACTTGGAAACTCAACAGAAGTCCCATCCTACCAGGAGGACCTGTCACCCGTACTATAGATTTTTGGGGGAAATAAACACAAAGTAAATCATATATTTCTGCGTATTCAGACGATTCAACAGCAGTCCCTGTCAGCACCTACAGGTGATGAGGTAAGTTTAGCTTTACACCCTGAATTGAAGAGGACACAGCAGCTGTACTGTTGAAATTTGGCTGCAGAGGGCTGCATTTTCCAGGCAAATCTGGACCTTAAGACAGTCCCTGTCAGCCTATTACTGCATATGGAGTCACGAAATGTAGACTGAGGAGGATCCTGTCCCCAGAGAGAGAGAGAGAGAGAGAGACTCTGTCCTTCTTTTCTGTCACATGCACACATGCATTTCTAATGAATTTCTATTCATATCTGTATGCGTCAGACTGTCCATGGCTCACCGTAATCCAGCAGTTTGATAATTAGCATTACAATCTCTCTGTCTCTGTCTCTCTCTCTCTCTCTCTCACTTGCATAGTTTCTCACCTTTCTAAATCATGCCAGCTGAGTTCTCCTCCACGCTTCTTTGTTGTTCTGCTTTTGTATGGAAATGATTGTGTGCTTATTTTCTATTTTTCGCATTTGCTTCAAGTGCAGCGTTATCGTACAGAAATGGATGATCCCATTATGTATTTGCATATGAATTATCCAGTCTGTTTGTGTCGACCCATCCGTGTGACCACTCTAACGTCTTGTGCGTTCCTCAGGATGCAGCAGCATCGGTAGTGTCCTGCAGTGAGGAGAAGGACGGGCTTCCAGAGAAGACTCGGCCTAGTCCGGTGCACTCTGAGAGGGACGCACTACTAGTCGGTACGCTGATTATGCAGAGTGTGCTGCAACACCAAATAAGTTAAGAATCTGTGCCTTGCTCAAGGATATTTGACCCGACTGACTAATGCTACTCCCCCGCCAAGACGCTGCAGGTTTTCATTCTTTACACACACCTTCCTGTTCTAAACAGTACAGCAAAACGGACAAAACAAAAACACGGCAGAGAACAAAAACATCCAATATATACTGTAGATATATAAAATACTCCCAAAGTTGAGTTAGCACCTCTGTGACAGTCGTCAGAAGTTATAATCTTGACAGGTAGGAGTTATTGCTCAGGTATAGTATTGGATTGCATCACTATGCAAGTGTGATTTTGTCCTCCGACTGCACAACATAATTGCGACACATACTAGCATAACGCAGGAGGATTTTTGAGATTTGCCTCCGTCGCTTTGAGGTTATAACTGCACATAATTACATAGCCATTAGAGCGAGAGATGAGGGAGACATGGAGAAAGAGAGCCCACTTTACTCATTAGATTACATAAGGCAGTGGGACTTTATGATAATGGGAAATATGGCCAGCATGGAGCTCCCGTGTGCGCAGGCTACATTATTTATAGACGTAAACAAAGCCTTGTCCTATTTTGCAGCTTGCGTTCCCCCACGCTGCACTTTCGCATGTTAATTGTCAAGGACATCGTTTGCATGAAAGATAAAACTTTGCTGCGTCTTACGGGGGGGTGTCGAAGAGATATTTTGCCACCCTCTAACAAGCTCCGTAGCAGGTTCGGTGTCTGTTTCTCTACGTTTTTTTGTTGGTTTTTTTTGTATTGCCAGAAATACCCGAGTCTCATCCAGAATGATTAGTTTACAGCTTGTTGGGTAGTCAATGGTGCCTATCCTCGGTACCTGCCCACTCTGGATGTTTGCTGAGGCGGAGACAGGCCACAGTCAGGGATCCCGGCTCTTCGCTCCGCAGGAATCACTCTTCCTGATGTCTTTCTTTTACGGAGTCGAAGCCTGAAACAGGAGAAAATGGGCTGATTAGATTCACACTTTAAATGAGCAGCAGTCTCACCGTCCCTGAACGGATGAACTCGGCCTTTTGTTGGTATTGATGAGTTGCGAAGGAGCAGAATGAATGGACCGATTCTGAAAACACCGTTGAAAGTGTGTCTTGTTAAACCTGAAGCTCCGGTCTGGTTGCCACAAACACACACACAAAGACACACTGTAGACGTCAGATCATCGCAGTCATTAAGGGAAAGTGGTGTTTGTTTCTTCTGTTGCTGAAAAGATGAATCGAAGTGGAGGATTATCTCTCTCCTGGCCCTGTCAGTGAGCTGATAGCAGATGGTTTGGTTGGGTTGGAGGAGCGAATCAGTCGCACATGACTTTAATGAGAGACGAGAGTATCAAAGCTATGATTAAACACTCTCTCTAATCTGCTGCCCAAATATACAAGAGGCTCTTTATGGTACAGGGAGACTGGGAAAAGCCACTCCGAGCTCTGCGCCGTGTTTCTCGGCCATAGGAGACAAAGGAGACAAGCTGGTTTATTGAACGTGTTGTGGTGGTGGTTTTGGTACTGGACCGTCAGAGTGTCCTGTCTTGCCGTGCTCGTCTCTGCTGTAACATCCCCATGTGTGCTGCTTGTTCTACCTCAGGGATCATTTCAACGTTCCTCCACGTCCATCCGTTCGGAGCCAGCATGGAGTACATCTGTTCCTACCTGCAGCGTTTAGACACCAAGGTAACGAGCACACACACACACACACTGACACACACACACCCTGCACCATAACATGTGCCAAAGTCCTGCTTCCACCATTTGTGACTCCTGGCGCACAAACGAGCCTGAAGTGCAGAGACGAAGGCCGTTGTTTACTCCAGGAAGATTTTGAGGCTGA
Organism: Brotula barbata; assembly: GCA_900303265.1. Taxonomy (NCBI): domain Eukaryota; kingdom Metazoa; phylum Chordata; class Actinopteri; order Ophidiiformes; family Ophidiidae; genus Brotula; species Brotula barbata. The sequence continues at coordinate 183,074 of OMNV01029411.1, forward strand.
AATGGATGGAATCTGAATACAGTGTTCAAAGTATGCTCGGAACGGCATCACATTTATGGTGCCACTGAACATTTTTTCATTTTTTACAAAACATGGAACTCACGGGATTAACTGAAATCTAAATATTAAGAGAAAAACGGATAAGATTGTGTTTACTCCACATTTCTCACAGCGATTAGACAGGCAGGTTGTGGTGTGTTTGTTTCATAGTTTACGGTAGCACCCCTCGTTGCTTCCCCCTTACACGACAAGCTTTTGCCACAACTTGACTAAGTGGAGAGGCCTCGTGGTCGTGGTCTTCGTGAACGTGGAGGAGCTGGATCCGGCTCGGTCTAATTGCTGTGATCGCTGTTCTCTCTGTGCAGTTCGGTGCCTGTGTGTCGGTTACATTTGTGGAAAAGCTATTCCTATTTTGTATTTAGTAAATCTCATGTAGTATGTATGAGTACTCGGAATAGACCGGCGTGTGTGTGTGTGTGTAACAGAAATGATAGTAACAGTCCAGATTTATCCTGGCGAGAATCACAAGTCAATAAGTCAAGTGCGAGCTCCAGTTTTTCTTGTGTATCAGAGCACAGAACGCTGAACGCTTCGCCTCTCTTCCCATTCATAGAGTTACACAAACACACTGAGAGTTGTGCGATTTGACCGCAGCTCACGTCTTTTTTGACGCAATCAGCTTGATCCCTGCCGGTTTTTCTGGAACCGCTCGTCTTCGTTGAGGTGATCCTCCGGTGAAACTTTAGATTTTTTTGGCCCACCTCTCAGGCTGCACCTGGTCCTGACTTATTTATAGCGAGAAACCAAGTGAACAGCCAGGGATGGGCACGAATTATGAATGTATTGGAATGAAAATGTGTTTCAAGACATAAGAACATGTTGTCCACGTCTCGGAATAAACAGCAAAATACAAAGATGTACAAATCCTGTATTTATTTAGAATATACATCAAATCCAATATCCAGTTAAACCTTTTGAAGACAAATAGCTGTGTAATCCAGGGGAAATTAGGATTTAAACACAGATTACACCTGGATTCCCTTTCGAGATGGTGAGATTGAGTGTTGTTCTGTATTTTGATGTTCGTGTGTTCTCCGTGTTCAGTGAGTCCGTCTCCGTTCCCGGCCTGCTGCAGTGCTTCGTTCTCCTCTCCACAATATCACCCGGCACAACTTTTTGACAAATAGAAGTGCGTTGTGTATCAGTCTTCCTCTGTCAGTGGCATGAACAGTGGAGGCTATTAGTCAGCCTGATTTCCCTGAACGCCGGGATAAGTTTGAGCTGATCCCTGTTATATATCAGCCCTGTTCCATCACTCTCCCTCAAGGACCTCGTCTTGGTTTCTAAATATGTGCTTATCTGTACCTCCTTTTCTGTCCTCAGATTTTTTTTTTGCCCATCTGACGGGCACCTCCACGTGGAGACCGTGCAGTGGACGCTGTGATAATCTGGGACATGTTTCTTTATTTATTATTGACTTTAAACAGCGGCAGCCTTTGCTTTCAGGCAGGCCTTACCGTGGATGTGCTGATCCAATATGCTGCAACGGTAAAAACAGTCAATGACATTGAGTGGGCGCTGACCTACCATCAAACACACAGATGTGCTTTATAAATACAAAATACAAAGTTAAATCATGCAGGGATTCTGTTAATCTGCACATTTTTTTATATTTTTATTGATAAATTGTTACAGTTCAAGGACAAAGGATTACGTTAATCACCTTTTTTTTCTCATTTTGAATAATATTTTCCCACGTGCACCGTACCTCTCCTGTGTGTGTGTGTGTATGTATATTTCCCCTTTTTATGCTTGTCTTCCTACCTTTCCACCTTCTAAAAAAGAATTACACACATTTCTACATTTAATTACATGTTAATCATGTTTAAATGTATGTGTGTGTTTTTTGTTTTCAGTCATCTTTCTAAATGAGCGTGTGTGTGTGTGTGTGGGTCTGATGTTTTGTTCAGACAGGTCTGTGTTTTCTTTGCTGTGTTTGCCTGGGAATCTGCCACAACACACACACACACACACACACACAAGCAGTCCACAGAGTTTTGTCAACAGTGCTGGCCACACTCCCCAACAACAAGCCCAATCCTCTGCTTATCTAGCGGCTCCACACACAGCTCCATTGTCTGAGCCTACACACCAGTCGTGTCTCCATTCTGGACCTTAATGTGCCCCAACATCAGCGCCGGAACAATCTGGTCATTAATGCGTGACACCGTGGGGAGTCCGTGGAGGTTTGTACAGTGGATTCCTCTCCGTGCTGTCACTTTAGTCTTTCAATTTACCCATGATCCCTCACCAGTCCAGGTGGTGTGAACTAGCATAAATCCTGCGTTGTGTCCTATTGTGCTCGGATTTCAGTGATGGTGTGGGTTAATGATAATGATTTTGACTTTTATCTGATCTTCGTGCGTGTGTGTATCCCCTCAGATTAACCCCGGCGAGGTGGAGGCTCTCCTTTCCCGGCTGCCCTGCACCTTCAGACAGGAGCTGACCGGGGTGGGAGCCAGTCTGGAAAAACGCTGGAACTTCTGCGGCTTCCAGGGAATCAAGAGCACGTAGACCATGCAGGGACACGGAAGAGACGGCATATAGACAGGACAATACAGGGACACGCAGGACAAGAAGGAGACGTGGAGAAAAAGGTACGAAGCTCACAGCCAAAGTGCAGATAATCCCGATGATTTTCTGTCGCGGCGGAGAGCTGGACGTCTCCGCGTGCATCACTCTGTCTCTTTTTGATGTCCCTGTCTAACGGGATTCAGCTAAATGTCCATTTGGAGAGCCTTTCCTCGCTCGTGGAGTTACGGGATTGGTTGTATTTTTCTACTTTGTGAGTACACAGTTGGCTCATGATTCGGCAGGCTGGACTAAAGGGCTACACCAGAAGGTCATCAGGGTCTACTTTCAACACCCCCACCCCCTCTGACTGTCGCCCGCTCTTTTTGTACAGATGTACAAAACGGTATGTTGACCGAATTAACATTTATTTCCACTCTGTGGTGATGGGTTGATTTCTACTTGTTCACGAGTCTTTCATTTTGCTTCTGTTAACGGACAGAGAAGAGTAATTAAGTCCAAACAGAACTGTGCACCTAAAATGCTGCAAATATTAAACAGAAGAAGACAGTTTGCAGTTGTTGTGTTGTCTGTCGCTGTGTTGCTAATTCAAACAGGATGCTCGCTGTTGGTCTATTCACATGGTGCCTTTATTTCAAAGATTAAAACGTAGAACTGGCAACAAAGTGTTGTACTGCATAATGTACAGTAGCTGTTAATTTATATTGTTGAATGGAGAAGGTTAGTAGTTGTAAAAGTAGATGCTTTGAAATTCGTTAGTACTCAACATATTGCAGCCTACAGACTTTTATGGTGCAATAGTCACAAACTGTCCCCAACCGTTAGTTAATGACTCTGAAGTTCACAGCATTGAGCAGATCGTCATCCTCTTGGTAGTTTCATCTGGGAGCTCCTAAAGGTGAGTACTTACTGCCATCTATTGGAGACCTCATTGCGTGTGTGGTCAACACGTGATGACAACATTTTCAGTCAATTCAAAGAGCTTTATTAGTATAATCACACATTTCTTTAATCCTATTATAGCGCTGTACCCTGACACCTTGTAGTTCCATGTCTTAGAAGCATTTTTTCTGTAAAGAAATGCAGAACCAGTTGCTGCATTGTCTTGAGTGTTTGAGAACCATTAACCATGAAAGCTTCATCAAACAGTTACACAGACAATGTGATGCATTTACTTCATTTAATTCTATCAGGTGCTTCACATTTTAACAGAACAGCCTCTGACAGTAACGTGTTCACTTTTCTGTGCTAGGAGGGCAATTAATGTTCAATACAGTGAAAATGTTAACTACCTTAATTGCAAATGTGCTCAACAATGAGGAAGCAAATGAGGCTTTTGAACGGTCGTTCGTCCACGAAGGCGCTCTCCTTTCATCCACCAGCGTCCCTCTCGTGCAGAAATGTAACGGTCCAAATGGATTTCACTCAGTCATTAACACAAACGTACTGTATCTCTTTCCCTTTGTAGTGAAGATGAGATGTCAGTCTGTTTGGCCTACTGGTGCTGTGCGTCCATGATGTCCAGGTATTTGGCATCTATGACTTTAGGCAGCAAGCTGGTCCTGGGATGAAAATAGAAATGCAGTCAAAAATAGTATAGAGGCACCTGATTTGCATAAAAAAAAATACAAACTATAAAAAGTAATTCATAACACTTAAACACAATCTCTACTTGGTGTAAACATTACAATTTGTGGTCAGCTGACATTTCAGAGTCATGATGTTCTGATGGATTTAACAGTCCCACTCTGCCCCCTGTTGGTGTATTCCAGCCTACCTGATTGGGACCAGCAGGATCATCAGAAGAGGGAAGACCATCTTCATGTAGGGCAGGGGATACATCCCAAACGCACACAGGATGATGAGCTGGATTATCTGCAGCACTGTGAAGTAGTGGACCTTCCTCTGAGGCACGCGACGGATGTAGTGGGTGGGAGGGTAGGACGTCTACAAGCACAGGGGGGTTTTTCAGATCGTTATTAATCCATTAAATGAGCGACTGAAATACATTTTTGAATTGCAATGACTTGTGTGCACAGAACACGGTTGCTGCGTTCATCTCGAGTAGACTTGAAACAGTGAAATGGTGAGGGAGGTTTTGTTCAAAGTATTGCAAAAATAGTACAAATGAATAATGCATTTTTTTTTTTTACACCTTCAACATTTTATTTTTTATATTTATTTATATATTTATTAATTGCTAAATATTATTTATATTTAGCAATTAATCACATTAGACTACACAAGTCTTCAGATTGTACCATAAAACAACTAGAAGGGCCGTCAAAAAGTAAAGATTTTAAGTTGGTGAAATCCCTCTCAGATACCTGCTCGTCCTGAAAGCATCATGGTCGGTTCTCTTGCTCACTAACCCCCTTAAGTGATGGAGACGTGCAGCTCTCTGACCAAACCTCAGGCTCACCTGTTCCTTCAGCAGCAGGGCCATGCGGTCCGCCATCTGGTTACCGTCCAGAGAGGTGGCTGCGATGTAGAGGAAGAGGCCGTAGAGGACGGGTTTGGGAATCCACTGCAGCGGGACGGGCAGCATGAAGGCAGACAGACCGATCAGGATGTTGGCAGCCAAAGAGGTCAGGCGAGTCTCCTTGACACTAACGATACTTTAGGGACGCAAAGGCAAAGGCCCATCAGCCGTGTTTCAGACACTGTGGTAACCCATAGTGTTTTCATGTATTCAAGGCATGAGATTACTTAGCGATCACATAACGTTTCAATCAAATGTAGAAGTTTTGTGCACTTATCAGCTCGCAGTAAAAGCTCTCGTTTGTCAGACAAAAGGAAAATTTGACAGCATTTCAGATTGACGTAGCTCCGCCACTATAGGCGGGCATAACTCGGTGATCACGAGTCTGACTAGATGGATGAACCCTTCGTAAGCAGCACTTAGGTTTGTCTCGGTAAATAATAATTATTATCCGATGAGGCTCCATTACATACTTTGATTCAAATGCGAATCTTAAACGTTTAGCGGTTGATGTCTGATTTTGTCGAAGTGGCTGAATTTAACTGCCATGTCAAATATTTTTAACCGTAGTTTCACACTGAAAGCAGCAGTTGCGTCATAAAATTTAACCTTGTTTTGACTGTTTCACGTCATTGTATAACTCACGTCTTACACCGTGTTGGCACCGAGTCGTCGTAGTAGAACCCACGGCTTGCTCTCTGTGACGCCTCCTGACAGGGCGTTTGCATGCACGTTTTCAGGCAGCACTCAGCCGTGTGTTTGCCTTTTGTACTCACGTTGTGTAAAGATGTCCATTCTCCACATGCTGTTCCACTTTGGCCAGCTGACGGGCGTGCAGGGAGGAGTGAGGGAAGGCAGCATGCATCCATGGCAACCCCAGACAGGACATGAGGATGTTGATGAAGCCAGTCAGCATTAAGTCCCAGTGGAATGCTGTGCCTTTTAGCAGCCTGGTGCAGACATTCACATAAACTAGTTCAAAGTGGTTTTTCACTGAAGAAAAACATTACCCCACCGGCATTTAGACACATCAGATGAGGCCGTATTGTGAGAAACGGTGCTTGTGCATTTTAGGAGCTTCGTGTCGGTTTTCAGAGTGTAATCCTTGAATACAACATTCAGACGTATGTGAGGGTCTTACTTGTGCTCTGGAACGTGTGTGAGTGAAATGACGATGTTCTGGTCGATGAAGATGAGCAGCGCGAGGAGAAAACCCAGACCCACGGCACTGAGAGAGTTCATTCCGGTTAGCTTGTTGAACGGGGGGAAGTTGAAGACCGGGCCATTGTGGACGCTGAACACAGGAACTAACAGGAGTGAAGATGATACAACAGATGGATCTCAATAAAAGATAAATAAGCACACATCAAGTTTGATTTTCCTTAAGTGTCATTTGTGAAGAGTGAAACGCTGACTCTCTTGACTCGGGCCTACACTGATTCACAAGCAGCAAAGTGCACAAGTAAAGCTGAGAGAGAGAGATGTTTCCCTTTATTCCTTTCAACAGATTTATGAAACTGAACTATGTTCTATGGCAGGGCTGTGACTTCAATTCTCAAGGCAATTCTTTGATTTGAGAGATTTGTACTCACGTTGTATGTCGAGGAAAAGGTAGGAGCCGATGAAGGAGAATACGACCACGGAGATGGGCAGAGCGCAGTCGGACACCACCTCTCTGATTTTGTCATTGAGGTAGGGGCTGTGGGGTGAGACGACCTCAAATATTTAAGGGTTCAAAAGCAAATACAAGGGGTCATTTTTACACAGGATGTGCAGTAGGAAGACATGCAAAGTAGGAATAATATACCTAATGCATGTAATGTGTTGAGTATTACTGGGCTGGACTGCCAGCAATGACAAACAAAATCATCATGAAGAAATGTATTACAAATAAAAGTAAACAAGTAAGGCCAGTAAAAATATAAAGGGTGAATTAAAGCCTGTTTTGTTTTTGTATCTGTTGTATTTCAGATGAGTGAAAGCCAAAAAGAAACAAATGAATGAGGATGAAATAAAAAAAAAAAGGGAAGGACTAAGGGGGCAAGGAAATAAGTGAAAGAATGAAGGACCGAAAGGAGCAGGGAAGGAAAGAGGAACAAAGAATGGAAAAAATGAGGGATGGACAGAATGTGACGGATAAGAAAAGACTGAAAACAATGAAGGACAGAAGTGAGGAAGAGGGAAAACAAAGATAGTACAATAAATAATATTTATATTATGTTTCACCACTTTATCGCCCACGGAATGTAAAATGTAAATCTGCAAACTGGTGACTGCAGCCATGAGATAAATGTAGTGGAGCAAAAAGCAATTTCCCTCTAGAATATGGCAGGTTAGACGCAGGCTTCTAAGATTGGAATAATCAAGTCTCCAATCTGTGCTCACGCGCTGTACTGGAGTAAATATTCTTAGTTACAGTACTTCCCACCCCTGCTGACTCCTGTGATGTGAATTCTGTGGGATTTAAGTTTTGTGTTTACCTCCTCTTGATGAGGTACAGGGCGTACCCGAGCCACAGAGTCCCCAGCATGAGCAGCAGACAGAGGATGGGCCGCTCTCGAGTGCAGGACACCAGAGACTCAGGCAGGAAGACGGACACGAGTCCTTCTGCGTGTGCCATCTGTGTCTGATTCCGTTCCGTGAGGTTTTTAGCATCCTGCAGAAGCTGATTAATCTGCTCGAGCACCGGCGTGCTGTTTGTGGCGTTCAGCATGGGGGCATGGTAGAAATGTTCAAAGACTGAAAGGAAGGGAAAAGAGACATAAGAGAATCTAGGTTCATTCAGGTCATAGCACCTATTTCAAAAACTGACATCATGTTGGATCAAATGTTGGAGGAACCAGGGCCCAGAACTATAATGGCCCATTTCCACTCAGCTGAATTGCACCGAGCCCGACTGCTTGTTCCCGTGCAGCAAATGTCTTACAAGAAAAAAAAAAACACAGTAAACAATGGAGTCCAGGTACTCGATGCCATTTGGTTGCAAGCCCAAATTCTGCTGGATTTGGAGGTCTCGATGGGCACGCGGAGATTAATTTCTGTTTTTTCAAGCAACGTGAGCCAGTCTTTCTTGGCAATATTCATCGGACGGTCCCTCAGGATCAGGAGATGTCAGCAGATTGTAAATTATGTGTTTGTGTTGTGGAAATGACACGGCTGTCACACGAGCAGCCTTCACTCGCTCTAATTTACGTAATCCTCGCACTACTTGAAGGATGGTGGAAATGAGACCCACTGAGCCATTTCAGGTGAAGTACTCCATAATTGGCATCTTCTCATGAAAAGTACACATTTGTTGATGGTACGTCTGTTTTTTACATTGTCTTTCTCTGTGTATTTTCATAGTGATTTGCAATCAGGACATTTGAGTCCTCCAGTGGATTCAAACTTTGCTTAGTTTGGTTTATTTTAGTAAGTTTTGCACATCAGCCTTGGGCTATGGGAATAAAGCGAGCTCCCACTCTGATAACGGCATGTGAAAAAAAGAGATCAGAATCAGAGGCAATATGAAAAGTTCTATTTTTACAATATGGGGGTTTTCAAATTCACCGCAACACTCCGGGGTTTAGTCGGATTGCGCGCTTGCCTTTCGTCTACAGACTATGATAGATATGGATTTGCTGAGCTACATTAACCACAACAAACGATAGGCCAGCACGTTGACACATTGCGCTGCATTGAAATGAGATCTACTGCTGCTGCGGGGTAGAAACATCAAAAATGTGTTAACTGTAATCTGACCTTGGTTAGACTTACTTTTGACGGTGCCTTTGACAGCATCCCCAACAAATGCAATGGAGATGAACAACGCAATGACTTCTTCGGTGGAGCTGAGAGATAATGACCAAAGAAGAAGAGAATCACCGAGATGCGTTGTTGTTGTTTTGGAAAAACATGTACACTGATGCGGGCACAGACGCAGGAGTTCACCCGAGACAAAACAACGGTACACATTGAACAACTGGGGATTTTGACTAAAAACAGTCAAAACAGATTTGTCTGGGACCTCAGCTCAGAGGGTGACAGGTTCAGGAAAATCTCATACTGGTCCACAGTATGTCAGGCCTGAGTTGACAGCACCCATGGATGCTGCTGGAGCACTCACTGCACTTCATGACCCATAGGTTTGGCTGATTGAGTGCAAATATCCACGAAATCCATAGTGAAATGTACGCCATCTTCTTATAATGAAGACCATCGCCCAAGGAGCCACAGAAACAATAGTCAGAGTTTGGACAATAAAGCAGCAGAGCATCATCATTTATATCATTTAATCTCTTATGATGATTGACATCTTTTACATCGTACAAAACCTGGAGTGCTAAATTCTTCATCTCTTAATTAAATTCTTCTGAACTCTGCAGATTGAATCGTTTTATTTCTTCCGTGCATTTTATCCGTCCGTATGGCTTCCTTTGATAATATTCATGGTGGTTAAATTATGGCCACATGTTCTTTTTGTTCTGAGGAAGTGTCACTTGCATTTTGTTTTCTTTTGATGTGAAATCACCAGATTCAACAGAAGTGACAAACACTGCTAAAATGGAACATAATTCCTATTCCAATTACTTTACCTACACAATTCCTCACATACACACACCTACCCCAAACCCCTCACGCTTCGTTTTACACTTCAGTGTCATACTGCCTTCTGTTGGGTAATCCAATTAACTACCGCTCAAGTAAAATCACTGTCTTCTGTTTTTATGCTGCAACTAAAACTTCAAAGAGCTGCATGTGACAAAGTTATATGGGAAAACAACAAAAAGCATCATACGCCCGCCTGTAAAATCTGTATTAGAGCAAAGGCTTTGGTTTTTGTCTGAAAGAGGCATCAACTACTCACCGTTTGAAGAGTTTCATCAGCAGGCTGACATTGAATAATCCTCCCAGGATGAGGAAAAAACTGTTCCACAAACCGATGCAAGCGTAAAAAGCAGCAAAGTCCAAGTCATAGTCATCGCAGATCCCCCTGATCACTGAAGACACAACAGGCACACACCAATGATTCACACACACGCAGTACATTGGGCTACATGGCATTATTGAAGCAGCTCTGCTCACGAACTGATCATTTCATAGCATTCAAAGCAAGAAATGGTTCATTTTTTGTACAATATGATATCTTGTGTCGTTCACTCATTCGCATTCAAGAGCAATGATAAGGCAGCTTTGGGGAAACTAGGAAACCTATTACCCGATTGATGCGAGAAATGAGTGCATCAAGAAAGAGAAATGGCAACGTTTATACATCAAAAGTGACACATTGGGCAGCATCAGACTACCAGTGAAGGAGAATCTAAAATCATGTCCTTTCTTAAAACTTGTAACACACAATACACACCGCTTATGAAGATGGCCAGTGGTGCGGTGGTCAGTGGGATGACCAGTGGTGACCCAGCAAACAAAGAATAGATCACTCCTCCAATGCTCTGGCCAACAATGGTCTTCTGCACATCTGTCAGATAACAAAGCACGCACGTTAGAATCACATGATTGCGTCTGGGCTTAATTTGTACAGATATGGTACCGTTTGTTTCAACAAGATATTTCTCCATCTCAGCTTTCACGGGCGAGTACGTTGCCTAAGTAGATTTTCTGCCCATTTTCTCAGACACACTTTGGCACGCTTCAGTTGAACTATTTCAAAATGATATAAATGGTAGTTCCAGATGAAAGATACAAAGATGTGCGTACCTATCTCTCCTCTTGTGCTTTCATCGTTCAGTGAGCCAAAGGCAATAGCAGGCAGCAGAATGGCAATGTAGAGGAAAATCGCTGTGGTAGTGTACTTCAACAGACAGCGATCCTTCCCTGTTATACCTTGATGGATGAATTTAAAAGTGAAGAGATAAGGTTAGACGTACATTTCCAAAGATGAAACTTAACGATTACTTATTCGTTCAATACGTGATGATTGATGGGTAATAGGAACAGACAATGATGCTCATACCGTCCGTGAAGTCTGAGGGATAGAGGGGGAGTCTGCGACGGAGATCGTTGTAAACACCTCTACCGGCCTTGATGAAATCCTTGCACTGTAGGGTGACGACAACACTATTGCACATTAGTAGCATCCTTAACTATAAGTACTTAATCCCTAAAATTACAGTTAGGGCCACTTACTGACTCCCATTCACAGATACTATCACCAACACGCTCAAGCCGAGGAAACACACCTGATTATGTAGCACACTCAAATGATTATTAAAATGAATTGTCATGCATTAATGGCTGTGTCAGTAGGATGGCATCAACCAAGACCGCTGGCTTCAGCTCGTCTCATCTACATTAAACCCCAGGTCATGTGAATGGCTCATTCGATAAAGTCTCCCGTACCAAAAGTAATTCCCACAGAGGAATGTGTCGCCTTACATTTCTCTTTAACACCCTGAAGAAAAAATAGCCAAGACTGACCTTTCTTTGAAACCCTCATGGAGTAAAATTGCTGATGCATACATAGCAGAATGTGTCAGCAAAAGTTTGAGGCTGCGGGCTGAAGCGAGCATTCAACTGATTAAAAGAGTCATTAGATTGTCTCCGCTTTCTTCACATCATTTCGGAAAGGCCAACCGTTTTGCTTAAAGGTTGCAGAGGTGGACAGCGGGTGCTCGTCTCTGATAGTTGCACCGCGGCTGCACATAATTGTCAATCAATCACGCTGGATCCCAGCAGCAAAGTGTATCCTGTAAGCCACTAGAAAACAGTGAATGGGGGTGTCGGGACAAATTGCAGACGTTCGAGGCAGCCATCCATGAGAGCCGTTAGCAAGTGGTTTACAAACATCTGCCACTACCCAGTAAATCTATTCCTAAAATTTGGTGATGAGCTTGGTCTAATCACCAGATCAGACTGAGCCAGGAGAGGTTGCTAACTGTTCTCTTTGACAACAGGAACCCATGCTGTACTTAATGAAATCGCTGCACGAGGTTTCACACATTCTTCTACCACTGCCATGGCACAGTTGGCTGAATGTTCAGTCTGTTGTCCAGCTGTTCTCATTACTCAAGTTTGGCTGATGGTGGTGGTCACAGGATCAAACATGACTCAACGGTTTGTCTTTGCTGGGCACATCTTAATGGAGTGAGAGGACAAGAGGGCGTCAACAGCCAGCACAGAATGTGGATGCTAAGGAAACTTAGTCGGTTGTATTACGCGTTCATTTTGTGGCTTTCTGTTGTGATTCCAGTCTGTTATTTTCTTAAAAATGTCAAAGTGATTACTTCCATTTCATATAGCTTAGCTACTCTGCGTCACTACACCAATAGTTGCTAGCATTGCCTTTTAAGCTATATACTGAGAAATACCAACGACCAGTTACAAATAGGAGATATTTTGATAGACCCTATATCTCTGTTCAGACTGCCAGAATTGGCATTCTTGGCATTCAGATGGCGAGTACCCATATTTCAATGTTGGCTGTACAAGGTAATATATGGTTCAATTGCAAAATTATGAAGACAATCACATTTTCCATGTTGTATTTATTTTTTTTATATTAAACATGTTACTTTTGCTACTTTTTATAATTTTCTCCATGATTTGCTGTTAAGCTCCAACTAAGCTAAATTTGTAGCCAACAACGGCCATCTTTAATGTGCGCCCTTGTAACACACCTCAAGTGTTTTGCCTCTGCGTGGATCTGAATCCTCCACTTCCTCTATGACCGGCTTCTCCTTGACAATGGAGAGCTGCTGTCGTTGGTGGACCAGCTCTTGTTTGAACTCCTCCTCGGTCCTGGTCTCCAGCAGCTTTTGTCTGAAGGAAATGTCGGAGAACATTGTGGCAAACGTCCGGCCCAGTTCAATGGCTGTTTTGGTGCTTTTCTAGAAAGATAATGCAAATGTTTGGATTATCATCGTAACTCCTGGTCATTGTGATTTCAACCTTTTCTTGCATTTTTTGGTGACTTAACAGAACTTACGGTTCTGGGTGGGGCGAGAATAATGATGACGTATCGAGCCTCACAGCAGTTCACTCCCCAGTTCTGTGGTCTCTCCAGACGGGCAATGCAGACGTGGCGTTTCTGCAGACTCCTCACATTGCAGCTGAAATGAACAAAAGGTTATTCTTATTCTTAAAATACTTTGTCATGTATAAAGGCTGAATTTATAGTTTCTGTCAGCTGTCAATCCTGTTTATCATTCAAAAATGTCTGCGAGCCACAGAGCTGGCGTACGGTGCATTTGTACTCAGTTCATTTGGCAGGTCTGAACGATACAAACTGTTATTCTTAATAAATTACTTTAAAAAATATTTGTGTTAATTCAAATGAATTCTACAACTGTTTGTTTGTGAGCAACATTTCCCTAACAGGCTAGAATCTGACATAAATAAAAGATTTCCACATAAATAAATATTATTGCACAAAACTCACAGAATACAAAGCCAGGACTGCTGGTATCGAACACCCGTGGACGTAGCCGTCACACCCTGAATTGTCTCAGACAGAAGGTGAACTATGGGAACAGAACAATGACAATTAATGGCCAAACAAGCTAATCTATAACAAATAAGCGCAGCTGTTCATCGGTGTTTGGGAATCTTAAATTTTGTGTTGCCCACCGTTAAACTCCCTCCCTCCTGCATCTGTGAACAGCGACGTCATGACCTCGTCCACGTCGTAGCTCCCATGTCCATCCTCTACCACGTGTGTTAACATGTGTTTCAGGACTTCATCCAGTGTGCTGCCTTTCTCATCCAAAAGGATGCTGGCCTGGGCCAGGAAGCTGTCCAGGTCTCTGTGGGCACGCACCTCTTCCTGGAAGTTCATTGACTTTACATACTAAAGGGAGGAAAGAACAGGGAGAGGGACGCTTGATGACATCATTGTGGAAATGGATGAAGTGTAACAAACTGGACTGAAGCATTGAGAAAACCATGTGAGAAAATTCAGATAAAAACACTAAATGAGACTAAGAAAAGTGTGTTACTTACTTTCCTTGTTGTATTTAAAAGTCCGCACCCACGGCTATCAGCATCTGCAGATCAAAGTCATAAATCTGCATTTAAACTCACAAAACATTAGACAGTGCACCGACTGACTTCACTCATTCAACACATATTTTTCTGCCAATATGTAAAGTAGTTAGTTTCTGTGGTATTAAATGTTTTCAGGGAGCTCTGCCTTGGATGTCCTGAGTCAGGGAATCCAAACTGCCACAATTTTATTCCCCATTTGCAGAGACTGCAAATGGCTCCATGGAAACGGTCCTCCATTTTAATAAACCACTCATCTGAACTGCACAGAGTTTAATTTCAGATGTGATGGCTGAATGACTGAGATTTGTTAGGATTTTGGTAAGCATGCCCCGACAAATAAGACATATGTGGGTACATCACTCACAGTGCGCACACACACCTGAAACACTGATCTGGATCTGGCTGTCATAGATGTGGTCCTTGAGAGCGACAGGTGACTCCTTGTACTGCTCACCTTCCTCCTGTTCCCCATCACGCAGCTCTGTGGAAACAGTAGTCAAAAAGCTACATTACGCTTTAATTGCGTTGCATTAAATCAGGCATGCAGTAATGTAACCACACCGCCAGCCCGTTGTAAATTCCCTCTTTGTGTAGATGTGATGTGTGACTTTTAAGAGAAATAAACAGCAAGAGAAGTGTAGAATTAAACTTATCCCCTTATAAATAAACCTTTGAGCTGTGAATATTCCCAGCATGAACTCAGAGATCAGCCTTGTGAATTAATTAACATCTGGGTGAAGCAGCACAGGGGTTGGTGGGGGCCGGAGCACGTAAACCGGGTCATCGTGAGCCGTGGGCAGCGTCAGTATAGGCATAAATCACTGCTGCAATCAATTACCCAGGGACAAACCAAACATACTGTACTGCACTGTAGGTTTCTACACCGCACTGAAGCCTAAAGTAAACGTATATTATGTATATCAGGTACCTGAGAGGATAAAGAACAAAGCAGAGTACATACCCATCTCTTGGAAGACATATCCATTCTTGGACCTGCCAGTTCCCTCTGAAGAAAGGAGAGACGATAACAGTGTGTAAGATTATTTAATGCCAAAATTTATGTAGTTTTAAATAAGCAATAAGAGCACACAGTTCAAATGTGGAAAAGACAAAGAGACAACTAAAATCTGAAGGCCAAAACTCACAGCAACCTTACTGCATTAAAAAAAAAAAAAAAAACATCTGAAAATAAACACTATAAAATACAGACTTGATGAAAGGAGATGTTCTACCACTAAAGGTTGAAGAGACTGATAGATCCTAGCCTGTGAGATCGGAGGTTATTTTCGTAAAATCTTTACATTCTGAGGTGCGCGTTTTCTCTTCTGGTCTGTTCCTAATATCTCATATGAATAAATATAGTGAATAAATATTGAATAAATAAACAGGTCTTCACATGCTGTGTGTTTAAATGGAGCTCAGTTTGGCATTGTCTGCTTTGAACTGGACTGTTCCTTCTGTCCAGGACAACAGGTTTTGGTGAAATCCCACATCAGACCCAAGCAGATCCCCGTGTGCTCCGATAGTCCTTTCAGCCGCCCACGTTACATGAAATAATGTATGCACGGTTAGAAAATGAAGATTATCCCATGTTTTGCCAGTGCAAACACAGCTAATCTACAATCAGTCAGCAGCAACCAACCTAATGCGTCCCACAGAATCAAAGACTCTGAAGGGGACGGTAAAGACCAAGAAGATCCCTTTAGTCTCAGTTACAACAAAAATCTGACGCCAGCTGCGCCTGATGTTTGTATATACGCTCGTGTGTCTGTGTTGCCTCTCCCGCTGTAGAAATGAGTTTGGCTCGGAGGGATTCTGAGCGAGATTGTCTCCCCGAGCAGATTAGACAGAACGTTCCCAGGCCTTCTCAGACATCAGGGCGCCACGCAACAAGCTGTTCGCGCGGCGTGGAGGCTGATTGTCTCGTCTCACACAGGTTAAAGTCCAGATTATTGTACGTGTGGCGCTCTCATCTTTACATCTCTGCTTATTTTCAACACATGAATGACTTACTAACTTACTGTGATTTGAACAAATGCAGGACAGCGGTAGTTCGTGCGTCAAAGCTAATATTTGACAGGAAGTACAGCGCTGACAAGGGCGCTGCAGTGGATTTAATATTTATGGTTCGAACCATGACTGTTGCCTGTTTGCTGTGCGTGATGAGGGCCTTGTTTGCTCCCGAAGTAAAGACTAACGCATGGTATTTCATTAGTACCTGTCTGCATCTGTACAGGGTCTGTGGTCCAGGGCCCATAGCTGCATTGGTAGGCAGACTACTTCCGCCTGCTTACGGCGCCGTCTGGTGATGCTAACGGGGAACCCCGAGTTTTCCATGAGACGCTTTGACATCAAAACCAGTCCTCAAAATAGTCAGCCGTGTGACCTCCTGACCCCGTTTGTTAAGCATAAAGACACAGACCGTCTTCAGGTTTAAAAACATAAACAACTTTCTCTATCCAAATGAAAATGTCTGACGTCTTCCTACAGTTAATTCTTACATAAACATTTATATTTTATGACTTCTCATCGTCTTATCTACCAACCACCAATTATTTCTTCTTTCTGAATTCTCAAGTATGTTCGTGTATAGTTTAATATCCACTTCCCAGTCCGAATAGCACAATCAGTGAGGAGAGGATGTCCTTGAGTGAGGAGACAAAAGAATTGTTGTTAAGTCTCTGCGATCACATGCACGGCACTACAAAGATGGGAACTGTCAAGAATTCCGTGTTGAACTCCACAAGGACAATCTTGTCAAGGAAAAGAGGACATGCTGTTCAGAAATCTAAAGGGCCTGCAGTCTGTCCAATCACGCTTTTACACACAACTGTTTTGTTCTACGTGGTAATAACTGAACATAGAAGTCTCAAATCGGCTGAAATAACCTCTATCAGTGGTGCGTTCAGGTGCACTGTGTACATTAGGAGCCACAATGTACACATTCATATGGAAAATGAGCAAATAACTGGAAGGAGGAAGTGCAGCTCATTCCACTTCAACACCTGACAGGCTGGAGACGAAACACTGAAGCCTGCTGGGTGTTTGTTTATGCAGAACAGTCGGACGAGTTTCACTTCACTGTGAGGGTTTTTGATCACATAGACGTGATTTTTAAATCCTCACTTTCACCAAATGTTCTGCTCTGTTAAATGCTGGATTGGGATATGTCTGGTTTAGTCTCACTTTAAATAAAAAAAGCAAGAATTGGTCACAGTCTGCATGAATTTCGATTATAATGTTATCACTTCCACTGGAGTCATTCACAATTCCAATTCTACAGAGCATTAAAACAAAGGGAAACTTTGATATTTGCCCGATCGGTATTAAGACATTTTTCTGATGGATTATTGTCTTAATCCTGGGCCTGGGAAAAATCATTCAGAACATTTAACCCATTACAGGTACTGAACAGCAAATGGGATCACGAGATCATACCCCACAACATCTTTAGCTTCTTATTGTGATTCTCAAAAGTTATTGCTTATTATGGCTCCAGGTAGTGTGATAACAGAAGAGATGTTCAGTGGTAATCAGAGAACTCGTAAAGTTAACGACTTCAGGAGTAAAACTGAAGCATATTCAAATAGAAAATAAGTCTATGCTTGGGGTTTTCACCCAAACGTCCCCCAAACTAGGAGCCATGCAGTTAATTATACATAAAACAATTAGGCAATGAGAAATAAGTAATTAAAAAGTGATTTCATGTACTGACGGGGCTTCAAACCGAAGCTGAGAATAATCTGTGTAACTCACCGTGCAGGGCAATTTGAACATTTATGGCTATATTGCAAATATTGACCCAGAGCATTTACTTTTCGGCTTCCCAGGCAATGAAAGCACATGCTCTCATTCAGTGCATTTAATAAGACCAACACCAGGACATAAAGATAGAGCTGGAAAACACAGAAAATAAAAAGCTGCATTGTGGAATTGCTACATTTCAGAAAATGAACGCCCGCAGAACATGGGAACAACATCATAAATCCTATCACCACACAAACACAGCGGTAGTCTCCACATGTGTGACACATGGTAGCTCTGGTTGCATCATGAGACCTTCTCACCCCGTGTAAAACTCACCAGATGGCACAAAATGGAGGACCTTTTTGGCTTCCATGTTCTCCAGGTCGATGTCTTCCAAAGGTCAACCCATCATCTTTCTTTGCCCTGCTGCCTAACACCTTCCACTCACAAGGGGATCTCAAACACATGCACTACACACCACACACACAGCGTGTAGGGTCACTTCCCTGCACCTCCTCCAGCGGCACATGGGAATGGGGAAGGAAAGGGGAGGGTGAGAGGGGTGTGTTTTTTTTTTCTCTCTCTCTACTGGATCCCTGTGCATATAAATGCAGAAACACAGGTAACTAAAGTTAGAAATGAATTCTAATGCTCTTTAAGTTGTATAAAATTCTGTCTTTAAGGAATTTCGCCTTGGGTGATAAATAAAGTATCTATCTTTTATCATCATTTTTGTTGTTTATGTTATTGTTTGAGTTTTGTTGTTATCAGCTACTGGACGACTTGAATTTCCTCCAGGATGAATGAAGTATCTATCTAGCCATCCATCTATCCAATCCTCCTAGAATATTTATTTCCATTGAGTTAGTTGAAAACATTTAATCTCAGTCTCTTTGTCCCTGTCTTTGTGTAACCCAGCAGATTGTCCATGGACACGAAGCTAAACATGCCATGAAATTAATTCAAATGAGATTTTTATGCTGCAGTGTAATTTGTTCTAAAAGGATTACATACGCTGATATTATCGATCTTTGATTATGCTGCCATCACCCATCAGCCACTGGGTAGCGTGGCTTTGTTTGATAAAGCCCTCAGGATAGATGTGGTAATCGGCATGTGAAACGTCAGACGTCTCCACTTACTCGCCGCATGTGTTGCTGAGAACAGTGAGGAGGACAAAGGAGTATGAGGAGTGGCAACAACAACAAGGAGAGCAGTTCTTCAACCCTCTCAGCTCTATACAGATTTCATCTGCTCCCCCACAAGACACCAAGCCTTTCTATCTCTGCAGGCTCTATGCAGATGCAAAGCAGATCGTCCACACCCCCCGGGGTCCACCTAATGCATGGCAAAAGACACCTCAGAGACCCCTCACCCTCCATCCTCCCAGCCTGTCACCACCAGCCAGGTTACGACACCGTCATGACTCCATTCTGGTGCCTCGTTCACCTTGTTGAAGGCATCATGATCTCCCTGTAAAGTCACAAAGCCCAGCCAATCCCCCACCTCAGGTGAGCACATCCCTACACCCCACAGAGGACTGTCCTGTCTTCACCCTGTGCACCTTTAATACCTGCCACTAAATTCAGATGACACTGTGATGGCTTGGTGCAAAGGGCCAGGAATCATCACCATTCTTGGAATGGAGAGAGGTCTGATGATAACTTCCTGGGATTTAATCTAGACAACAGACTGCTAAAGGTGCACTACAGAGGAGATCTACAAAAAGGGTCAGAGCAGAGTCCATTTTTCAGGAAGCTTTAATGTGGCTACAAACGTCAGTCTGCTCTCTATGCTGCCATCTGCTGGGGGAGCAGCAGTATCATCAGGAATGCTGACTTCTCGATATATACATCAAATTTTATTGTACGTTTGTTATGTTAACGGTGCACTGTGTTTGATGCTTGCATAGTCAGGTTGTTCTCCCTACAAAATACAGTCAGTCACACACACTTCCTAGATGTACTTTTCTATTTTTGTCATGATGTGACCGTTTCAAAATCAATTACATCCCTCTTGGATTACTCAAATTATATGTATTCAATTAGATTATATGGATCCATAAAAAATTAAGAATTTGCCAGAATATCTATGTTTTCATTTAGATCTTACTAGATTAGCTAGCTACAAATAGGGAAACCACAATTAAACTACTTTTACAACAGGTTGTCAATAGCTCAGCTACTTTCAAAGTAATGTAGTTTTTCAACTCACTCACTCTACGGATTACTTACTCCCTTGAACATATCCAAAGCCAGCATGCATTACCTTTCCTGTCACCATGCTTATCCTTGAAATGTAGTAATGATATTCAAACTGCACATAAGCTTTGATTTCTAAAATGCTACCATTTGTAACCAAATTGGTGATCTGTGTTTTCTAGTAATGCTCATGGAAATTATACATTTGCTATAAAATACACAGGAGGCAGAAAAATACCCTCAAATTAATTTAAACATTTTCCACACTCACTTCCTTTGAGAACAGCACAAATATTCAAGTAGCTTCAGTGTAGTATGCCACTCAGGTTTATAGTAGTTTTTAAAGAGAGTAGTTCAACTACAGTGTGTTTTGATGGTCAGGTGGGCACAAACAGTCTCCTCATTTGCTTCTCCTTAAAGTGTAATATCTTTTTGTACCTTATACCTGACTGATCTGACAGCTTTCTAGATAATCAACACCTTAGGCAAAGCAGAGACAAACGCAGAAACAGACATGACTGTTCCCTTGTCTGCCACCAGATGGCAGTGCAGGCCCTAATTCAAAGCAACAAGTTACATCTCAGCCTAAGGGTAATGAATGAAATTCTCTCATGTTGTCTTATGACTTTAAAGGTCACATGCTTCAGAGTGGAAATTAGTAAAGTAAAGCTTGATGGTGAAAGTAAAGATTTTCTCTTCAATTTGCATGTTGCCCTTCCAGCTTTGCAAGAAAATTACATATTAGTTCCCTTATTTTGATTTGCCCTGCACATATGTGGTCACTGACCCACATAGAAATGGCTGCTGACTGTAAATCATTCTCTTCAGACAATTACACACTGGAATATTTGTGTTATTCTCATAGCTTTTTTACTTTAGCTTTTCTTATATAAACCCAAAAACTGCATCAGGGCTTCATAATCATCAGTATCCTCTGATCCTCAATAATGATTTGCTCAAAGCTTATAGAACCAATTCACCCCTCAAGGATGACCCGCTCGTGTTTTAGATTACAAAACATTTCAAGTCCCACTCGTAAACAGAATTATAAAAACAGCTCCACCACACCACGGAAACACAGAATTCAAATATATACAATATAAAGAGCATATTATGAACTTATGCACTGTGGTTTCATGGGAAGAACACAAAGAGAATTGGTGTGTCTACAGTGAAACATTAATCCAACTTAAAGAACACCTGAGGGCCTCTGGCAGGGGCCAAACTCACAACACAAGAAACCAAAGGGGCCGGATGGGGTGATATTACAAAACATGGACGATATTTGCAAAGGTGTTTATTAAAGCAATAAAACTTCATGGTGCTTGATGATAGCTATGCAATCAAAACATGCAGGAAGACCACTGACCCAGTGAAAGTTACTAAATTACATATCAGAGCTACCGTTGAAAATACTGGCAAGCTCAGGGTGAAAATATTCTACTGGCGCCAGGCTATAAATGTTTAACGGCGAGTTTAAAGCGATTGTTTTCTCCAGTCAAACATTAAATTTGACCGCACGTGCACGCTGACTTTGGATATTATTCATATCTAAAAGCATGACGACGTTGGCATCAAAATGAACTGCCCTTTCTGAAATAAAAGTACTTTATTATAGATTATTAGAAACCAATTAGACAGTTTCCTTATTTAGAGGATGTTAATCTTTGTTAATGATCAAAGCTCTATCTCATCTCTTGCAGATGAACCGACTGTGGCACATCTTTCCATACATTCGCCTGCCGTTACACGTGTATCATAAGTAGCCGTATCTGCTATAAAGAGACATTAAAATCTTGGCAAACATTTTATCATTGTTAATCTGCAGACAATCAACTTAATCCTTTGTCACGTCTACAGTCGCAAAAACTACACATATTAGTACCAAGCATTCAAATACTAACAGTACGCACAATATAACGCTACAATGGATGCTAATATTACCTTCAGCAAAACGGTTCACGATGACGTCTGACATCTCCCTGGCTTCTTCCTTCACCTTCATCAAATTTGGTGTCTTCACTGGATCTGCCTTGCAACCAACAACAGCCTGACTGGGATCCTTCGAGGCGAGGAGGAAACTGCAGGATCCTGTGGCTCCTGAAGGTCTGGCTGAGTTGCAGCATGAGTGGTCTTGCAGCCCGGTACACAGGTGTCACTACTAATGAATAACACCTGAATGACTCCACCAATCACAGCGTAGATGACTATGTGTGTGTGTCATAAGGAAGTGGAGCTGTGGGGACAGAGATGAGCTCTTAAGTGCAGCCATAATGTCTTAGTGAAATATTGACTTGTTTAGACGTCGTCAATGTCTTTATCGAGAATCTAAATGAGGCATTAGCTTGGGTCTTTTTTTTTTTAAATGAATGAACGGTTGAGAAAGTCCCACTGTTTATTTGTCAAGTATAAAACGTAATAAAAGCCTGGAAAGCACAACATTAGTGATTTAAAACCAAAAAAAACAGCAATGAAATGCTCGAGTCATTCATAAAACATGCAAAGTATAAAAGTTTTCACAACATCATTTATATTCAAAGCAAATCCTTAAATGATCTCTTTAAATGCGTTTTCGAGTGCCTTTTACTATTTATAAACTTATTACAGCGTAAAGGATTTAGGCTCCTGCACTGACACTTTCTGCCACTTTGCACCCGCCGTAACATACGTGGGTGGATCAGCAGTAAACTCAGAATTAAGCCATTTCCACAGTTTACCTCACGTGGCCCAACAGAGGAGGTGAGATGTCACAAACATGGGTGCCATTAATGCGACGTCCTGCTCCCTGCCTCATCACTCCTCCAGCAGCTTCAACACCTCATCATGCTTTCAAGTATTTTTAGTTGTGTCAGTACACAAACTGAGCTGGCAGAGAAAGATTATAAAATAGCCTGAGCTGACAGGAAGCCACAGAAAAACCCACATCACCTCCAAGTATTTAATAATGTGGAACAGTCCAGTGAAAGGTGAGGATGGTTAATTATGTAGGAAAAATGTTCTAACCAATTGGAGAAAAATGGAGTGCACGTGGTCAATTCACACACTTCATTTTTACCTTTGAACAGATTATAAATAACAATGAAATAGTGATTTTCTAAATTTTACGGAATGAATTCCTATTGGAAAACCTTTCCTGTCAAACTGAGGAACATTTATATCCTGGTTTGGGTTTTTCCGGTTCATTTCTTTATTCCAAGCTCTGCATCACTTTTTTCTTTGTCTGATTCTCCCGTGTCTGTTTTCTCTCTCTCTCTCTCTCTCTCTCGAAACACATATTCTGATGAATGCCAACAATTATCCACAGTGAAATAAAACATCTTCACCGACTGCTTGAGCTTGTAAACACCTGAGAATATGGGCAGCGTCCTCCAAGTGGCATCTGGAGAACTCTTTCACTCCGGCTTACTGAGTTACTCTGGCCGAGCCTTACAAAGCACGCATCCATCAGGCCGCACGAGTGTAAACTGGAGGACTCATCCAACAGCATAATCAAAGGCCAGTCCAGCACATCCTCACACACAAGTGGCACGAGCATGGACTCAGGAGGTTGTTAATATGGAGAATGGATCTGAGAGACGCCTGGCAAGAAAAAAACAAAAAAACAAAACAGGTGGGAGGTCAAGATGCAACCTCGGAATGGTGAAGAGGAACATCGTGAGGAATGACACAAATGAGGGAGATGGAAGATCAGTGGTGAAGAGTGGCCCTGATCTCATGGAAGAGGAAGGGAGAAAGTTTACAGAAAACATCACAGCAGATGGAAGTGTCACAAAACGGAGGCAAGCTGAAACTGATAGCTTTATTATCTCATAAAACAAAGACTGGACAGATTATATGCTGTATTATCTTTACGAGCACCAGCCAAGTCATCCAGCAGGATGTACTGGCCCACTTCCCTATAGGATAGACCACAATGTACATGTACGCGGTGGGACAAAGATGTGGGCCATTGCTCGATTTATCTCTCACAAGAGTGGCAGGTCACGCAAGTAGGCCAATAGAAAAACAAGTGTGTTATAATGGTAATCATAAAGGATGGAGACACACACCTCTCAGATCCTGAACTATGCATCTATGAATCTATTTAGAGAATTATTAGTCAGTAAGTGGTTACATTATGACACATGTGACAAATGGAGGGCAGACCTGACCCCAGACTCAGTCTGAGTTTGGATGAGGGCATTTGAAAGCCAGGAATCATTGTGTGACTTTGGCCATTACAGATTCGTCGGCAGCAGGTCATCTCAGTCCAAGTTATGACCCAGACCATCACAGGTCTGCGGTATTGGACAAACAGCTCTCATGGATCTGGCACTGCGGCATTATTGGTAAAGCCAGGTCAATAAGAAAAATCTCTTAAAACACCTCGTTAATGAGTGTAAACTAATGGTCCCCATTGTCAAATAATTGACAAGCCACCAATAAACTGACCCTTGTTGCTAAAAATAGCAAATATGTATTTCTAATCTGCAATATTAAACCATTTCACACCCTATGGCTTGGTTTTTATGTCACGCATGGGTTAGCTCAGAGGAAGCACACACACTTCTGTGCTGATGCTAATTCTAAACCTAGCCATAACATGGGGTTAACATTATGATAAAGCTCAGAGTAATGCAACAGTCAGTCACTAATTTCCATTCAAGAATTAAAGACAGCTACAACTCAAATTGGACCAGTCGTCTGGGCAACTGATATTTCACTTAGCCCAGGTACTTGTATGACAGAGTCAAGAGCTACAAACTAGCTAATTAGGACTAGCTAGCTAGGTGTCAAGGAAAGCAGTCACAGGTCAGGTTTGACTGAGCCACTGACTATGTCCTGTGAGCAGAACCACCAAGGCCCAAATCTGGAGTATTATGGTCTGTACCTCTAACGTCTGTGGAAAAACTTGATGACCTCGAGCAGAGTAGACGTCGCATACCGTAGGGGAGGGGAGGGGGTTCAGCGGAGCGGATGAAAACCAGTTTAAGTTTGCTGCCAGTGGAGGCGGAGCTTCCGCTGGTATGTCAGTTATTATGTAGGTTGACAGTAGAATCTAAAAGTAAAAAGTCTCATTCAATTAGCAACTTATTAGATTCACCTCTACAGTATAATAAAATACAACAACCCAAGAGGAAAGAATACAAGTCGGACAGACTGCTTCTGTCTTTACATTTAGAGGGCGGGGAAAGCCAAACCTGACCAGGAATGTGCACTAAAATCTGACAGACAATATATCAGAACAGCCACCCTGCAATGTTACAAATATGATGGAATGTCATGGAAGTTATACTTTGGACAGGAGTGTGTGTCTCAGTGTGTGTCTGTGCTTTCCCCAGTCTTCAAATCCTCTTTCACACAGTATAAACAGTCCAACCTGGCACCTTATACTAATCCATCTTTGCTCTTTGGAACGCTTCATCTTTCAACTTTATATTAAATTAATTTGAGCAACCACAACACAATAAACATCAAGATGAAAACAGACTTTTCATACTTACATTGATGGAACGGATGGTTCGTCTGTGTGAGGAAATTTTGTTGTTTTTCTTTGGCTTCATATCAAATTAATGGGCTCCCAACAGGTCACAGACAAAGGTTTTACTAAAGATTAAACTTAGGACATGTTAGCATCCTACCTTTATATGTCTGAACAGCACAAACAGTCTCTCTCTTGCTCTCTCTCTCTGGCCATGTGTCATTTGTCTGATTGTCAGCAGGTGGGTAGAGGAGCCTCATCTGTTGATTAGCATCAGGTGTGAAGTACTTCAGGAGTGCACTAAGACAGATACTTTCATGATATTTTCGTGACCTTCTTCCGTCGAGTTGTTATCACAGTTAAAACATTTTCCAGGCTCTAATATGAAGCCACAGTTGTGCTGATGTTTTCTTTCCTTGATTCAACAATGGAAATCCACTGACAGTTATGTTGAATGTGACAAATATCAGCTGTGGGCCAAGTTTGTGTACAGACTTGGTTGATAAAGTGTGTAAGTCTGCAACACCTTTTAATAGCAGTGCTGACAGTGAGGGAACATTTTGACAATGAGGGAGTGGGAGGACAAAATAGAGGACACGACAGGGAATATGGACCGGAACCAGCTCCTTACACCAAACTGGACACATTATGGGGAGAGATGGACAAATGCAATGACTACTAATATATATTCCACCAGATAATAACAGAGACGAACAGACAATATAATTTAATGACTTATTTAACAATAACATATTTATTTATGATCGTAACGATGCTGATTTGTGGAGTTATTGAGTGTATTCATTGTCTGTAATGTTTCTATGAACATTGAACCCTAAATGAAAGGAGCAATATATAAGTATTTGGAATTAGATAGATAGATAGATAGATAGATAGATAGATAGATACTTTATTAATCCCAGAGGAAATTCCAGGGTTAGGGTTGAGTTATTATTATTGCCCAGCCAGAGTGTAAGTGGTTACATTTAGGTGGTTAAATTTCTTATAGTGGTGGTGATCTACTTGATTTATCCTACAGAATCATCGAAACAAACAAACAGACTTGGGTTGCTTGGGTAGTTTGGATGTCGGCACTCTGACAAGGAAGGATAAGAAGACTGCTGTGAAGAGGTCACAAGTGATTTGGAGTTAATACGCAACAATTAGGCAATCAGTGACCCTGGGTTTAGCTGATCCTTCCACAGATGTCCCCTGACTGTCTCTCATTGGCTGGTTTGAGCAGGATAATAGAGCAGAGGGGGACTGAAACGTGAACTGTGAGCTGAGCAATAGCGACATAATGACACAGATAGGTGACATATTTTCGGGTTGAGCAGGCCCGAGGCGTTGAGGCAGCACTAATAATGTGACAGGGTGAAAAGTTTGATTCCCTGTCAGCTTCATAACACGGGCCTGTTTAGTCTGCGCACACACACACACAGGGGAAATAAAATCGTCTTTTTAGTATTGATGTTGTTTTCCTTTTATGTTTCTCAGGTAGAAAAGTTGCATGGCAATTATTTTACATATAAATAAATAATTAGAGACACAGTGTCTGTGTGCAGTAAGTAAGTAAGTACAATTTATAACATTACAAACACACAAGTAAAGTCATCATTAGATCCTGCTTAGAAAAGTGTTTTTATATCATGCATCATTATGTCATCAAATTTCACCAAGTCAAGTACTCTTGTGATTCAAATACGTACATTTCATCAGAAAAGCAACATTTTTTTCCTTTCTTTGACTTCATTTCATTCAGTTTTTGTTGTCACTTGTATCATTTTTCATCTTTCTTTTTTTGATGGTCTCTATAAACCACGACACTTCCTTCTGTAAGTACATTGTAACAGCAGAAAGTTGCAGTCTCTATATGTCCCCTGTGTGTTGCCACGACAGCAGAGACACTCACTTATAGGAGAATGTCAGCTTGACGTGACAAAGCCACACATCCGGTCCAAAGTAAACCAGCTGCTGGACTGTTGGGGGGGCCTGGAAGTCCAAGAAGTGAAGCTGAGAAACATCTTCACCTGTGCTGCGTGTGCCAGTCTCATTAGACAGTGTAGTATCCGGGAGGATGAAATACACACAGAGTATTACATCCTTGGCAATACTGATGTAACTTCATGAAGCTGGAGGTTAGCTGCAGTGCTCTTAAGAAACGTTAGAGGGCAGTATACCCCCAACTCTGCCTCCATCAGCTCATCCTGATTTATAGGAAGCACAACTAAACTCAGATTTTTCACTCTTCTCTTTTCAAGGAGGCAGATGAGTTAAATGTGTCACATTCAAAAGGAATAAATATGGAGAAGATACAAATATGTAAATTAGGTTTTTGGTATCCTACCGATGACATATTTGTGGCTTGTACATATTTGAGGATGAGTACATAGTGACTAATGACTGCTCATTATCTGTCTTATGAATGCTGTTATACAATTCACCCGAGAGTAATTTTGTAGTAAAAACATCATCGGTAACAACATCACTTAAGCAAAAATAGTAAAAAGCACCAAAATCCATCCAAGGCAATTTAATTTACGAAAACCTTTAATGGTATTTATACCTCCACGTCTATAAGAGAAATTCAGGGAAGTCTCCAGCTCCTGTTTGAGGACAATTGCTTGAGTTGTTTTTTTTTCTTATCCATGGAAAATAACATTAAGCTTGGTGTGTACCAAGCAGTGAGAATTTCAATCGAGTTTGTGCTGGATGGTCAGAATAAATCCGATCTCTGCTGTAGAATCAGGAATGGATGCTGGACACTCCTGGCTCTACCGAAACAAACTTTTTGGAGTTTGTCTCTAAGGTATGTTTATTTTTGCCGTGGTTGTGCTTGCGTATGAGTCTGTGTATATGTGTAAGTGTGACCAGGAGCTTCTGTTTGTACATTAGGTTGTGATGGTGATTCAATAAGTACAGCTGAGTGACAACCAACAGCACAGTGGAGGATTCATCACATGTCAAAAACTTTACACAAACTCTGTAATAAAGTCAATAATGGATTGGGAGTCTTCACGTTGCCGCTCAAGAGTCATTTTCCCGTAACGTTCAAGCCTTTTTGCCACCGAGTCGTCCAATTAATTGCGCTTGAGGCCATTTTCACTGACAGGAGGCTACTGCCTGTTTCCCTTCAGGCTGAAAACACAAAATCCACCAATTAAATGAGGGAGAAATAACGGGCAACGGGCAAGGAGTTCCTTTTAATTATTGTTCTTCAGCTCAAATTGAATGGGGCTTTTCTTCATTGTATTATTCAGTTTCAAAAGAGAGCATTTCATGGTCAATTGGACTCACTGGGTCCATTTTTAAATGTTCGGGCACAGGTTTACCTTTCTGTGCCTGAACTCCAGGGTTGATGACATCGTGAATATGAATTGTGAGTTAGTACAGCCGCATCCTCTGGAGATAATCCTGTATGATTATGCAGCCATGTTCAATCACATACAGTACGTGTGTAAAATCTACAATGTTTTTAAAAGGCCCAAACATAAAGGGGGGGGAGAGCTGGATTGGGTAGGTTCAGGCACACCCAGGCCAGGTCCAGGCGAGACACGAGTAGAAGAACTTTTAGAACGCCAAACCAGGAAATACACCCATAAAAAAGGGAGAATTTAGGATCCACCAATATAAACGAGAAAGATTAAAGGAAGTAGGTGGAAAGTTTAAGTCTGATCCCGGGATGGACAGGTCTCCAAGATATTAAAAGAAACATTTTAGAATCCACGTTCCCCTGGACTCCTGTGGACCAACAGAGGCATAGTGGTCGTGGGTTTCAGTCTGTGTGCATGGTCTCCCCGTGTCCGCGTGGGTTCGTCTGAGTAGTCTGGTTTCCTTCCACCTCCAAAGACATGCAGCCTAGGTGAATTGGAATATCTAAATTGCCCGTAGGTGTGAATGGGAGTGTGATTGAGTTGTCTGTCTCTATGTGTCAGTTCTACCCTGGATAAATGGTGTAGATAATGGATGGATGGATATAAACACAATCCATCAATAAGCAGCAAACCACACGGAAAAGGCATAAAAGTCTCATTATTTCTGGAGAAACTGTGATTAAACCAAGTGCCTAAATCCATTATAATGTACTCTTTGAAGCAATGGCATTTTTAACATCTCTTTTAATTCATCTTAGGAATCATAGATTTCCCCAGAGTTCATCCTGATATATTTAGTATGTTTGGAATCACTGGGCTGTTCAGAAAAATTTGAAATATTTGAAGACATTTGTGTTTATCTCAGGGTTTTGAGAGGTTAACTAACTCTGAACAGTTCACATTTATTAATTTACCAGCATTTAAAGGGCACTAATGACTATTTTGGATGTCAAAATTGAGCCACGTGACTCGGAATCTTTGGATTTCTTCAAACCCTTTCGGCGATCATATTGCAAACACAGCACTGGAGTCTTAACATGGGTGGTCATGTTCCTACTGGGCCCCAACTGCAGTTTGTTCTTCTTCCTGTTATGGTTGCTCCAAAAAGCTTCATGTGACAAGAAGTCAAACTTTTGTACAAATCCCCATTGACGGTACAAAGTGAAAGGTGGCTGACGGAAAGAAGAAACAAAGAGGTGCAAACAGAGGCGAAGGTGATAATCAGACGAGTTTCAGTCGACATAAGCAGATGAATGCATTGATAAGGATATAGTCATTCCTCCTAAAATAAGTCTTGTCTTGAACACTGAAATTGAAAAGTGTGATCCCCGTTTGATTTAATTATCACCAAAGTACCAAACACGCACACACACACGTAGAATGGTTAAAGTTTGAATGCCTAATCATGTAAACTTGCAGTGAATTTGTACACTTGGAGTCCCTGGGTCGGTACACACACCGACTGACTGTAATTTATTCAAAATAGCAGCAGGTTGATGCTTAAAATGTTATGCAAAATTTAAGACTCGATTGTATCCATTCATCACAAAGCTGCTGTACAGCATCGCATTATAGCAGCGTATAAATAATGGATACTGTTTGGAGTATTTGCTGATTTCACTCCTTTGGTTTATACGTAACATAAAAGCACCGTGGCCTCGGACTGGATTCATTCCTTCCTTAACAATTGTGACTACAATTTAGTGTATTGGGAGTTGTCAGCTACTTCATCTTATTTAATAAATTATTAATCGGAGTGGTGCCGGCCCGTACATCACATCGTCCACGGGTTAATTTAACAGTTTGATAGTTAAAATGCAGACTGCTACATATTCATCCACAGATGTAACACAGCTGTCTCGTAGAGATTATAGAGAACAATGGGTTGATGGTAGAGGGACACGATTTAAGCCTAAGGATGAGTGTGGATGACATTTCTGAAATGTCAACACGGGTGAGAAGTGCAGAGCTGCCAGCTGGTTCATTTGTGGTCTGCCTCTGTGCTGTGCTATCTCGACTATCGCGGGTATACTTTTCATTTTAGGGGTTTCTCCTCTGGGGACAGGGAGGTGTGTAATTCCTGCTGCTGATGCAGTGGAAACAATATATCAGAGAAGGTTAGTGTCTCTACCTGGAATTTCAAATCTCTCTTTTTAATCAATCTACAGTATGCTGTGTGTGTGTGACTCACTCAACCTCACCACCTCAAATTTACACTGAATTCCTGGGTGTTAAATTAGTGTCAAGATGCTGTCAAGAAGTCAGCAAACGCTCACATTTCTTGGTGTTTTATGAATATTGATGCTTTATATCTCCCACCTGTATTTGAGCCTGTGTAATTCTTTGTATACACAAGGACAATCAACGCACCATGAAACGCCAGCGGTGGATCAAGTACCCTAAAGGACTTGAGAAAAAGTACAGATATCTCAAATAAAAATGATTCAGTATGAGTATGAGTCTGTGAATGAGTGAGTATGAGTAATGAGTAGTATGAGTATGAGTATGAGTCTGTGAATGAGTGAGTATGAGTAATGAGTAGTATGAGTATGAGTATGAGTATGTGAATGAGTGAGTATGAGTAATGAGTAGTATGAGTATGAGTATGAGTATGAGTGTAAGTGTGTAACATTTGGTTTGAACATTTTTATTTAGACCATTTAGAGTCAATCAATCACAAACAGGAAGAACTCAAACTGATCCAAAGCAACTAAACCAGCTACCAACATTGCATTTTCAATAATAAAGTTTCAATACTTTTTCTGTCTTGTTTTCGTCTCCTAAGCCACATATGGAACTCATCACCTATTATTGAATTCATTTTGTTGATGTGTATGCATTTTTGTTCTATACTCCACTAATGCACAGTTTTTCTATAACACACATAAGTACTGCAGTGAAGTATTTACACGTTGTTACTTCATACCGCTGTGAAATACTCACTGGGATTAGAAAAGGGCTGCTTCTGAAAGGATTGCTCAGAAAAAAGCCGACACTGTGGAGAATTTCCAGGCTTCTCCCCCATCGGGCCTCAGTTGGGGCCCAGAGGAGCAAAGGCCAGTGAAGGATTGGTGGGCAGCCATTACTGTCCAGCTGCTCCCCCTCTGATGCTGCCTTACCCAGGCAAATGGAAATGTCTTCACAAAGCAGCTGCTGGCAGCAATACAATGAAACACTGGCCCATTATTCAAGGTTGATAGAGATTTTATATTTATTGGACACATTTTGGAAGCAGTAGGAGGCAGTGTGTTATCATTTCAAAGGTTGGGGTTCCTGTCATGTTTACCTTAAAATAACCTTAACACGTTGACTAAAATTAGCTTGTTTAGTTACCATAGGTTGGTCCAGGAGAGCAACATTTAAAAGGAGAGTCACAGTTTATATTTGTGTTATTATTGTTGTTTTTGTTTGAGGATATCCAACAAATATTACTCTAAATATAAATGTATTTTCAGTGTGTTGATAAGGAAGAACATAATCTGTGTAGCATTATATTTATCTCATAATGTGTTTTCTACTGTAATTGATGATGTCACTGTACAGAAATGAAATTCTCAACAGAAAAGGTACACATGCACACAAACAAACACAGATGTGGGCAGACACACCTCAGTACACACAGCAATATTTTCAAACAAACTAAACAAAGATCACCGTCAATATGCTAAATATCTCTTTCTCCATTGTTTCGATGCATTGTTGGCAATTGTGGTCCACAACTGCAGATATGCAGTGATGCAGTGATCTCGTCATCTCATGCATTCTCTGAACTCTTCATGAGTTCTGGGCCTCTTCACACATTTCTCACTCCCATTATTAGTAATGATTAAACCGGTACCTTCACATTGTTTACTTCATATTACGCCTGAAGCAAAGCCTCAGCATGCACACACACACACACCCTCTTTGAGCTCCACATTTCAATACTCACATTGCTCTCGTTCTCCCTTGGTTATATTTCAGATGAATTCCATTAAACAGCTCCCAATTTACTGTCCAGGTTGATACAAGTGAAAACTTTGCTATATAATCATCATTATGAGTAATTTTTCAGGTATATAATCTGCATGGACAGCTTATATGGCATGAGTGAACACTTGTTGTTCGTGATTGCGTCGACTTGTGATTGCTCTTTTCAACGTTGGTGGAGAAATAATTTAACAGCTATTAACGAGTCATCGTGTTAAAGAGGCAAATGCGCCGCTGTGCTTTGCTGAAGTGTTTACAGCAGTCTAAGTCTGTTTTACCCCGGAAACACAAGGTGGACATGGAGAACACCAACTACTGTGAACGGACTGGAATGCACACCCAGGGTCAGTTGGAGCGAGCAGGTATGCAGCAGGTAAAATAATCTTTTTTGAAAATGTCAAGTGGTTTCATCAGCCCAAAGCAGCACTTGATTACTGCCATTAATCGGCCAATGAGCCCGAGTGGCAGTCCTTAACAGCATATTACATACGTCTTTCCTCCGGTTTGTTTATCTCATATGGCACTTTCATCATCCAGTGCCGATAACCCGGGGTGTTTTCAATTGATTTAGTCTGGTTCAATTAGATGAGGATTAATTTCCCCCTATGGTATGATTTGTACGGGCAGGTCTGAATACAGCAATCACTCAGGTCTGCATCCAAACAACCCAACCCAGACCACTCAGCCTCAATCTGACACCTGAGACCACTATATGTACTCACAGATAACAAGAATCTACACGTTTGATTACTCATAGCAAGTCGAGTCTTACACAGATTGACACGTTGAAGGTTGAAGGAGTGTCATATGTGCACATGAAAGCTGGAAAGAATCACTCTAAAACATGTTGAGATCATACAAATTGTGGTAATAGATAATCCAACACCTATACTATATACTTAAATAGACTATATATAATTCTATGTGCATTAATCTGTAATAAGTAGGATGTAAAAAATATGAGCGTAGTCACTATGGATGAGTAAAGATCTAACCTTTCCTTTTCTTTATTGTGTCTTTGTACAATTCATGACTAATTTATGCGTAAAAAGCCTCACTTTTTACTCGCGTTAAGGTACAGTAAATATGTATTTTAAACATGTCTCCACGGCAGCTTATCTTTACTCGGGGAGTTTCTATCATCGTCTCGTCGGCAAATAGCATTTTTAGTTCGACATATATTTGTTGGAAAAGAATGAAAAAGAAACAAAACAGTAAAAGTGAGGAACGGGCGTCTCAGGTATCGTATCTGAGAGGTCTGCTTATTTATGGGGATTTTAAATGTCAGAGGCAATTTTATTCAGAACCATAACACTGAGCAGGTTCATAAATTAGTCAGTGTTCTTATCTTTGTCTGAAAGCTGTATTGGAATAAATATAAAAAGTGGAGCGCTAGCTGTCACATGAGCCAAACTTCCATAAAAACATTGATTGGTGATTTACACACTTGGGCTGCATCAGTGATGGACTTCGCAAATACACTCTTCATGGTTATCTGTCTTATGGGAGCTATATGAGCGCTGATTTGTTGCAGTAAAACATGAATAAAAGGATAAACTAGGCAACAAGGGGGCCCTATTGTGTTAGAATTAGCATTCCCACTTGCACTGACATACTAGAAGACCGTTCTCAGGGAGCAATAGCAAATGGCAAAAGAAACGGGGAACTAAGGAAATGTAAGAAACCAAGAACTAGAAAACTTAAAATTGTGACTGTTATCCTTTAAATTGCTGTCGTGTTTTGTTGATTCCCCCCTTAAAGTTTTCCATGACTGCAGCCGTTCTGGGATTATTGGCACACCATGCTTCCAATCCGCTGTCTTGTACTCAATAAATCACACAAG
The DNA here is from genome assembly GCA_900303265.1 of Brotula barbata. Classification (NCBI taxonomy): domain Eukaryota; kingdom Metazoa; phylum Chordata; class Actinopteri; order Ophidiiformes; family Ophidiidae; genus Brotula; species Brotula barbata. The sequence goes on from OMNV01029411.1 coordinate 217,725, forward strand.
GGTATAATTAGGCAACCCTTAATCACAATTAGAGTTAATTATTCGAGTGATTTGTTGTGACTTCTTAAGTGTTATTACGGTAACAAATCAAATGTCAAAAGCAAACAGTGGAACAGCATAGAAGGACAAATGAGTACAGGTGTGACTCTGGCCTTTTTCACTAAATGTGTAACTTCTTCAGCCATGGCAGCTTTTGTGACTCTGACAGCTGTATTGATTATTGGTTAAGCCCTAATATGTTCATTGCTCTGGTAGGAAGGCCGTCAGACAAAGAGCTGAGTGATAAGAGGCTGTAGCTTATATGGCTCATTTTGTGCCCTTAAGTTGTGCTGTTCAAGTTATTTGAGTGAATATTTGAGTGCTGTGCCTCCTACTTGTGAGTGTGTGTATGTGTGGGTGTGCTTGTGTGTGCCATACCATGAGCCTGGGAGATCCAGGTAGAAGCTGTTGCATGTTGAAATGAATGCTGATGAGATGATGGTGTGCAGCTTGTACACTCCAAAAAAGTGAACATTGAACACGCCGTCGTAAAATCTTGTGCACTTTTGGTCACATTTATACAATAAGTTTTACAGAAGCGTGACACATTAAAAAAAACAAAAAAAAACTCATGGTAAATAGATTTTTAACATGATTAATTAAGGTGTTCTGATCTTCCAGGCCTTTCCTCATAAAGTCCATTCAACATGTGATCCACCACCAGGAGAGGTGAATAGAATACCTGGAGAGAATACAAATACCAAATACCAGAGTTCCCCAAGTTCTTCCAGCACACAACTGTCACAACACCTCTCTACCTCTGCCCGGAGTCCCTCCCACCCCAGGGAGCCTTTCCTGCCATGATTGACAGGGACTCTTGAGTTGCTTCTTGTGATGATTGGGGGTATTTTGTAGAAATCACATACCAAGAGTGAGAGGTGCCAGAGAGAGCCAAATCAGCAAATTCAATGAAAATGTTTGCGTTAAAACTGTATCTTTAAGTTAGACTCCAAAAATAATACAATTTTAATCCCATTTTTGTCACATTTCATTATCACAGTAGCTCACAGAGCTTCGTAGAGCCTAACTTTTCTCACCGCACTGCAGTTCTCACACCCCCGTCTGCACAAGCACCCCAACAACCGGTTTAAGTCTCTACTCACCTACTTCCCACCCACCCACAAGCTCTGCCAATTTTGTTGCATGGGTATTTGGCCAAGTTAGAAACAGCTGGGAATTAAATCCCAGAACCCGCTGTGTTGAGCAAGTGCTTTTCCCTCCGCATCTCCCAGATCCTCTTGTACATATTTGATGCCATTCACCATTGTATTACTGCAGTATATTGTTTACAGGCAGTGCTGAGTATAGAAATGCTTAAAATAGTTGGCATGTAATGGATGAAATAAATATTTAAACATATTCCCCAGTACATGTTTTATTTCTGAAAGGGTCAATGTGTTAAAAATATAGGGTTGGAACTAGGGCCTGTGGACTGGCAGCTTGTCGAGGGTGTATCCGGCCTCTTACCTAATGGACTTTAAGATAAGGACCGGTGCCTCCTGATCATGCATTAACAGAAAGATAGAATGATGGATGGATGAGTGTATGGATGAATGAATGGATGGATGGATGAGTGGATAAATCGATGAATGGACGAATGAATGGATCGATGCACGAGAGGGTGGATGTATATGGGTGGATGGATGAATGAATGAATCTATTTGGACATACAGTAACTGCAAGCGAGATGCAAGCTCCTTCTAGCAGTTGAGTTTTTGGTCAAATAGGTATGATGTCAAAAATGAAGTCATAAACAGACAGTGATTGCTGTAAAACCAGTTTTACCTGCAATCAAGCCTCACTCCAAACAAAATATTACAAAGTATGAGGCTGAGCAAACCAACACTCAGTTTTGATCTACAGCAAGCATGCATTTTGGGTGAATGTTTCAATCATTCCAACATGTGAACATTATAATCCGAGAACATTTATTTGCAGCACTTGTGACCCTCTTCAGAATTGGTGGCATGTTGCCAGAACACAATATACTGATTCTAAGTATTGACATTCACTCCCCGGGGCCCTGTGGGGGAAATGCTGACTTACACAAGGAGAAAGAAGGAGATGATGCTCACAAACACAGTATTCCAGCTACAGGTTCAGAGTTAGGGCTTTTCTTCACATTTCCCTTTGACAGAGGATTTGTGTTTTCTATGAACAGACCAGATCAGAAAGGTTTATCTTGAGTGCTCTGGGCTGCCGCGTCGCCAGTAGATTTTTTGGAATCGGTTTGTCCTGTTTGCTTCGTAAAATGTAGCTCTACAGTTCCAGTATTGATCTGAAATAATGGTTCTCTTTCAGTCAGTTGAGCAGAGAGGGTATTAAAGCCCTACATACTCTGGCATCGTTCCAATCACATTGTGCACCAAGTACAAAACAGACACAAAGATCACTTGTTTACTCTTAGCGTTTTCACAATAGCTTCACGGGTGCTGAGATACAGTACATAATTCTCTGACTCGCAGTGTGTATCTTCAATATATTTTGACAATACATCTTCCAAACGCATACAGTTGGCTAGCTGAGAGTTGGGTTAGTCCACAAAAGCAATACTTAGACTTCATTTTGGCTTGGCTTAATCACAACAACAATGTACAAATGTACAGAGAAGCTTCAATCTGTTTCAGTTTCTCAAACACTGAGTGAGAACACCGGCAGGTGGAACGAGACCACTTAGACACCAAAATAGAAAAACAGAATAGCTGTACATATTTGGAAAGAGGAGTGTGCTACATGGTCCATTTTCCTCTGAACCTGCCGGTCCCCCTTCTGCTTGTTATTAGGAGGGTCCTTACTACACACCCCTGCAGTCCTTAGTGTCCATTGTTGAAAAGATGAAGGAGCAACCACACGAGGCTGAAGGCAAATTGGAGCATTAAGCTAGAATGTGAAGCAGAGTTCGGCAGGCTGTTGGATGGGAGGGTGGAATGGCCCTGTAGCTGTTCATTTCCCATGGCCTAGGACAAGAAACACAGAGCATGAGATTGTTTTATTGTTGTACCATATTTGGAAAGTCCAGTGCTGACAATCTGCTTAAAGGAAAATCCAGAGTCTTCCTGGATTTTCTCACTGTGCTGATAACTAGAACAGATCCTGGAAGAAAGATGATCGATGAGCCCCTATTTAAGCAGGCATTTTGAAAAGATAAACAGCAAGGAGTAAACTAATTATCCAGGCTGACCTTTGTAAACATATTTAGAATATATACAGTATATATAGTATACATGAATATATCCAGTCTGGACCAACTGTTCTACGGTGTTTCTGCCAGAGGTGCCAATCTTGCAGTGAGTTTAGTGGTTGTATATGGATGAGATTATTTTCACAACTGAGTCTCTGAATGGGGGGCCAACACGAAAATAACGTTAAACTCCAGGCACCAAAACACAAGTAATCCGCTTCCAATGTGCTCCAAAGCCCACGTTGTAAGCCTTGTTGTAAGGTGCCTACCATGTGGCGTTCTATGAGGCTCTAACATAAGGAAATTTGTCACATTTCCCTCGAGTAACACCGACGTTGCTCCCAGAAATAGTAACAGGAACTCTTCCACAACATCTAACACTGCAAGCGATGTTCAGTCAACTGACATGGAAATTAGCAGCAGAGGTGCAAAACAAGGAAACACACATCAGGCCAGCTGGAGAACACCAATTCTCCTGGATGGAGCAAAATGTTCTGGCACTCCTGTAGAGAGAAAGGAAGTGATACCTGGCACTGACTGCAATGAGGTGAAATACTTTCAAATTTAATTTGTCTTTCACTTTAAATAACATCGTCACTAAAATGTCCAATAAATTACTGATGATACTCAGGTGACTAATGAGTTGCAGTAAACAGTCAGGTGACAACTTGTTGGAAAGTGACCTTGTTTATTTATTACTTGATGACAAATTATGCTTTATTAAGGTATTCAAGGGTTGCTAGACAAATGTGTAGGTCTTACTTTTGTACGTAGCTGTGACATTGTTGGAGATTATGTACCGTCTAAATAGTAAAACTTGGACTTGCAGCCATGGATCATCTAAACAGTGTTCCAATTTATTACATGTCAATTTGCCAGTTTCAGTGCTGTGTGAGCGTCTGTAGAAAACTCGAACAGTGCACACCTGTGTTGGTATCACTGTATCCAGAATGTTCCACATGGTTCCGATGGTGTCTGGTGGAGAAGAAGTGCTCTGATTTTCTCGGCTGACAGGCTCCGTGTTTGGCGGACTGGGCTGGCTGACAGTTGGCTGCTGGTCTAAATCGCTTCCAAATGCCAGAAGGGCATTCCCTGAAACAGGAGAGAGAGAGAAGTCACAAAACAAACAAACAAACAAAAAAAACGTTATTAAATCCAACAACATGCTTTTGATTTCTTTTCATCCAGTTGCTCTCATGTCTTATTCAATCATAGCCGATACCGCCAGTCCTGAATTATACATCCTGCATCAGCGCCTTTGTTGGGCCCGAGCTGGTTTGAACTTGTTCAGCAGAGGAGATGAACAGAAACACTCAGTATTCTCTTCAAGTATCCTAAGTGCACCTGGCTCTCCACAGTGACCTCATTAACTCGTAGACCGTTTGCACTGGCCAAACAACTCTGAGACCTCTCTCTGTATCTCTTCTAGGCAGGGGGCCCGAGAACATTCACCTCACCTCTCTGTATACACACACACATGCAAAGATGGCCCTTGTTTGTACAGCCTCAACGATATTCACATTGCTAAAGTCATTAATAAGGACCATTAATTATTCACCCTATGGAGCAGAGGTTAGGGGAAAAAATGAGAAGATGGCTTCACAGAAGAAGAAAAAAACAAACAGGAAACATAAGAGAACAGAGGAGAGAAAATATTTATGACCCATATGACGCCTGATAAAGCCTCTTGTTATGTTGATATGTGCTCACCTATTCACTGTTATTGCTTTCTGTCTTTGTATTAGTCCAACAGTAGTTCTGTAAAAATCTAAAAGGAGTAATACTGCCGCTGTCCTGCAACCCTTCAGCTGTATAATTAACGTTTCTACTTCCATGGATCTGTTCCTACTGCTACACTTGAGATGGATGATGAATATATATTAATATCCCTTATGTCCTTACTGACATATCTGCAAGTGTCATCACTTTTAAGCTTTCTGAACATGACCCTCTCATTGTGTTGTACACATTTCATCTCAGAAAAGGGATGATTATTCATATAAATGATCACCTCTAGGATTACTGTATGTAAATAGATTATAAATCATCTAATTTGACTCAAACAGGGTCTTAAATCATCAGAAAATCTTTAAAGATGGTCTTTTTTTGTAATTTAATGTGATCTTGTTTTTTCCTTGGTGAATTGGAAAGAAAAAGGACATTCAGTGTGAAAATTCATCTCCAATTTGATCGATTTACTCACTTCACCAGATTACTTATAAGTACTTATAATTCAATAGGAGGTGAACACCCAGGTGGAATAACCAAGGAAACTGCATGAAGTTAATAATGAGAAAAGATAAAGAGAGAGAGAGACAGAGAGAGAGAGAGCGAGCGAGCATGCTGTTGAGTGCTCTCTGATTTAAACACATCTTCTCTTCCTCGGCTGCTATTCGGTCATGCTGGGAAGCATCTGTCTGGCTGAATCCTGCCACATTCTTCCATCATAGCTGGCTCATTTAGCTTTTCATGTACAGCCTGTTCCACTCATGTCCCCTGGCACAGGTCATTTTCAATGCACATCACTCTGAGAGGGGAATGCTGTTTGTGTTTCTATCAAGGTTTCTTAATTAAATTACACGGACGGCAGCAGCTGTAGAGGGTAATGATGTGCTGACTGAAGAAACCTTCCATGTAGACACAGGCCAGACACTAAGGGATTTGTCAGACAAAGTAAGACCTTTACAACGCGTTAACTTTTCATAATGCAGAATTATGCATTTGACCAATAGAAGGCGATATGTACAAAGTCATAATGATCACGATGAATAAAAACTGAATTAAAATTGTTCTTTGAAGTACAGCAGTTGTCATTGCTATCATCCAAGCTTTTGTTAACAAGTTTTATTTTCCATTGTATTTGTTTTTCGTCTTCAGCACAAAAACGCTCTAATGAGACAGGATGACAAGTTCTTCCTTGTGTAAACCTGTCAATGGCAGACAAGCCCTTGAGAACAGAAAACAACTGCAAAACACTACTAAAGACTCCAATGGCGAATCAAGAAATTTACAGATTCAGTTATTAATTTTATCTGTTCCCTTCAAATGGTTTTCTATTTTTCTTTGAACATTTTTAATATTATTGTCTCAATTTGCCTTTCAAAATTTTTCAGGCAAAAATATGTCGTCCTGTCCCGTCTCTTTACATTGTAGATGTCAAGATGGCAAATTAAATGAATAGGACCTTTTTTAAATTAGTCAATGATGACATTATGAGCAGAAACAGACCAAACTGTATCCCATAAATAAACGGTAACATCTGAAACACCTGTATAAATATACGGTGGGAGAACTTCTGCTCTCACAGTACAGCAGGGCACACAGAAAATCACAGTCAAATCCTCCTCACATCCCAGCTGAATGAAACCAAATACCTCCATGTAAACACAACCCCTACCCCAAAAACCTGAGTCAGTAAGTGCCGTGGCAGGGGGCGGACGGTGTGGACCGAGTGACACTCACGGAGACACGTGTTGTCAATGAAGTACCCCAGGAAATCAGAGCAGGCATCTCTCTGGTTCCCAGTGGCCGAACAGGAGCACCACGGAGCCACACTGGACGTGGAGTTGTCCAAATAGTTGGGAGTTATTGAACTTCCTGCAGAGAAAGCCCATCATATTAAATATTCATTCTCCTTTGAGTTGTTATAAGACTGAGTCCACATAGTGCTGCTTTGTATTGTGAAACATTAATGACCTCTGCGTGTGCTTGTAAAGGCACGGGCGTATTTCACTTTTGGACACGTGTGATATCATTTGTTTGCTTTGACCAAGTCAGAAAATCACATTTCACATTTCTCCTCCACGCCATTTTGTTTCTGTGTTTGTTTTACCAGTATAGCAGGAGGAGGAATTTTGAGTGTTTTAATAAATACAAGACCGAAATGGAAATGCCAAGTGTGTGTTTGTGCTGAGGGGCATCGTTTCAGGTCTGCCAAATGCATTACGTTAGACGTGCTCTGTGGGAAACGAAATGTCTCATCTCTTTGCTGAGTGTTATAAAACAAATTAAGCACAATCCACGCACGGAGGAAACATCCTGTTTGTATGCAGCTATGACACATTTTTATAGATGTTTTCCTCCACTTTCTCATTTTCATACCATTCCCCCACTTCAACTTATTCTGTGCGCATTGGCTACCATGTACATGACATCCACACCTCCCTCCTTTTCCCGTCTCTCACACAGCACATGACAGGTCCCTTCGTTCACATGTTGTATTTATACACCGATTCCATCTCTATCCCTCCTCCCACTGGTTCTTCCATTTTGCTCTGCTTTATGTGTGTGTTTCGTCTCTCACATGTGTACCTACCTATGAGCCCTGTGTAGGCGAGGAGACAGGCTCCATAGTTCCCTTGCTCGCAGCCACTGGCAGACGTTTTGGAAGGCTCGCAGTCGTACTGAAATTGTGCCAGGCGAGACCTACAGAAAACAATAGACGCATGAGTGATTTTGTGCAATGTTTTATGTCTTTTCTTCTGCCTGGCTCTCATATTTTATTTCATCGTTTAATTTAAAGTTTTGCCTCTGCACATTAAATAATACTGTTACCAAAGACTGAGAGGAGTGGAGTGTAATGCGATAGTGATAGAAAGAGTAATATATTTGATCCCCCAGACCTGGGATCATTAGTAAAGCCCTCTGAGTGTAATGGGGCTGTGAAAAATAATGGCCATGACCAGAGATAGCAATGAGCGATAACCCTGATCCATCTGGCTCTTTATCTGCCCTAAATATTTAATGTGTTATTCCAACAGGCTCTCTGGGGTGTTGGAGCCGATGGTGGTAGAAAGCTTCAGGGTAAAACAGTGGGCCATTTTGTTGATTGAGTGGCTGTTTATTTGGTTTCAAAAAGCCATAATCCTGAACAACACTGGTCCAAATATGGAGGGCACATCTCAAATCTGTATCCGAGTAATGTTTGAACAAACCGAGAAAACTGAAACACGGACTGAGGTGATCAGGGATGGCACGTAATCTGGATCATTCAGCCAACCACGCTATGGATTATTATAAAGACTATGAGAGAACATACAGTGGACATGCTGTATTGGATTTTCACTTAGGGGAATAACATGGAAGCTTTTTAAATGTTTCAATGAGCAAAAAGCACTTCAGCCCACTTATGTTCTCTCTTTAAGCAGGACCACAGTGCACACTGAGGGAGAACAGACAATGTTAGGTTGATCTCTTTCTTCTGTCTCCTTAGGCTCCCCTCCCAAAAAGCTTTGTGAGTGATCAGCTGCATCCGTTGAAATACATATCACGATCAAACAGTCAGTGATCAGCTTCATATTTGGCTATGTCAGGCCAGGTGTGTAGGTGGGAATATTTAAACACATGTTGCCACAAACACGTTTGAAAAAAATTATACTTCAGGGATGTTCATGACCTCGGAGTTTGTCTTACTGGATGTATTTCTATAGATGTAAACAAGATAATATTTAGCATAGTATTTACCTCTAATACATTAGATTTAATGTATAAAGCCTGGAAAAATAACAATTAAAAAAATACCCCAAAAAAAAGTATAGTTAAAAAAAATCAATAATTTTTTATAAAAATATAAAATAATTTTATTCTATTAATACATTTAAAAAATAAAAATAATATTATGTCCCTTATAAAAGATAATTTTGTCAAGGAGCCTTCATTATTAACTACTGTTATGAGAATGGCTGATACTGATATTGATGAACATAAACCAATCAAAAGCTCTGTTTAGTTTTGTGCTAACCTGCACACATAGTCAGACTTGCAGATCCGCATCTGTGTGAGGCAGCTGGGCTTGTCCACGCTTTCATAAGAGCAGCTGGGTACAATAGTCTGCCTCCGACGCTCAGCGCAGGCCGTGTCTGTACAGGGGCAAAAGAGCAGCTCGTGCGTGTAGTCGGCCGGAACGCGGTCGAAGAACCTGCGCAGGGCCTTATTGCATTTCGCTCGGTTGCACAGGCCTGACTTGGCAGTGGGTTTGATACAAGCTGAGACATATTCTGTGCGAAGCTTCTGGCACAAGTCGTCCACATTGCAAGCCTTGGCAGCATCCAAGCAGCGGTTCACAGTTGTCATGCCAACATCGGTGTCTGTGGATGAAAGTGAGGTCAAAGATAAAAGTAGACGTGTGAGGAAAAGTAATAGCAATAGACTAAAATGAGGGTTTCCAATTGATTTATATAATTCACTAAAGGGGGAACGTGTGTATGGAAAGTGTGGTAGATAATTTCCTGTGCACTTCAATAACAAAATAAATTTTAACAGAGGAGGCTACAAGTCTGGTCATGTACCCTGGGTGTGAAAACTGAGAGAAAAATATCAATGACTAGAAGAGTTTGGTGCGGGAGACAGGAAACAGACAGGAGTGTGGTATGAAAATCATGGAACGGTACAAAGCAGTAATGGGTGTATATAAGTACCAAACTTATTTTACTTACGTCAATTGCTTGACTAACCATAAAATAAACAGTATGTTTACACAAAACACCATCTGGATTCCTGAATTTGTTCTTACTTTGTGAATGAATGAATTGTTAGGGTTGACTAAAATGACACAAATGTAAAAAAAATGCTTTGAATTAATTAGCATAATGGAACACTGCACTACATCACTCCTACTAACAGCTGTCATCTTTTCTGATTCCAATTTGCAAAAGGACAAACAGTAGTACTGCTGTTGTTTTCAGTAATTGGTTACTATGGATATTTTCAAGATATTTCGTGCAAGTATCTGATTGTGTAGTACCTGATGGACTATGTGAAATGTGTGTACGTGTACAACTATGAGACCTATCCTTCATCAGATCATAATCCAACGCAAAAAGCCAATTAACGTGGCTTTTAAATCCCTTTGTAGTCTAAAAGCCCATTAATAGAATCCATCAGGCTGAAATGTATGTTGTGGAGGAGGCAGAGCAGTGTGGGGGAGGTGATGAAGATGCTGATTTGAATAAGCTATCTATGTCTGTATGTATGTATGTATGTATATTGTCTTGGAAATGAGCAACTCGTGGAACACGGCAAGAGAAATGAGTCATTAGTTACTTGCAGTGTGTTTGAATATCAGTAACTCATTTGAAGACATTTCTGTTTCCTATTTGCTCATAATCTGCGTTACAGATTTCTGTTTGTGTTTGTTCCTCTATATCCTGTCTGAATGTGCAGTGTTTATGAACCTGAGGTTATCAGGAACAAAGCAAGATTCAAGAAGATCATCTTTTTGGGGGTACTTGGAAAACAAAAATATAATATTGAGTGGTGTGTTTGGGTTTAGACGAATTCAGTGATGATGTGATGACAGTCAGTGAACTTGCCAGCAGTGATGGAGGCCAAGCGGACGTAGTCATAATCCCTCTGTACTGTCTCATAGGGGTAACTCTCCACCAGGTTGAGTCCTGAGAGGATAAAATACAGGAATAAAAGATCTGCTGGAACGTTATCACACAATCTAAACTGATTTAAATGTCACTTATGCATGTATGTTTTCCTTTGTTTATTTAATCTATTATGCCTTTCTCTTTCTTATCACAAATCACTAAACCAGCAAACATTTAATTTCTTTTACATGCCTTTAAACAACTATCCCATTTCATATCTAATGTTTTTATTCTGTACACTTCCTGTCTTACTCTTTTCAGTGTCACACACAACATTCTGCTGGATGTGATTGTTTGTTTTCTACCCATTTACATTCACTTTCCCACATCTATGTTGGGCGGCAGACGTTTGTGATTGTGACGTTGAAATGATGAGATTAATGTATACACAATAACATGGTCTTATCATTTAATTCACACTAACGTTTTAAGATATTTGTGTTTCCTGTGTTGCCCCATGCCTCGTAGCATCCACTTCTAGTGAGGTTGCACGTTTAGTCCTCTTCAATTTGCTTACTGTAAACGTTAAAAAAGCCAAATTCCACTTATCCAACACAGCTGCAGGGGTCAATTGCTTCCATATTTTCGTTACCATGTTAAGTTGCTATGACTGAAGCTAAAAGCCTGCTTACCTCCCCTCAGCAAACACAAATGCACATAATTCTCAGCAGAAGCTTGTAATTGGTTGTTTGAAATTAATACATTGTGTATTGTTGTTGTTTGAATTATTTTTTTATTTCTTTGGTAATTAGGCACATAATAAGCTGGCTAATGTGTTTTCTTGTCATGAGGTGATCATCGTGGAAACCCAGACAGGTGAGCTACAATCCACACCAGTTCTAGGTGATATGAGCTGAGTACCGACCGTGTATCATGGATTGATGCAGGCTCCAGTAAATGCTGAGGCAGTTCTTCTCTTTCTTCATGCCCCGTTTACATTGACAGCCATGTAAAGGGCTGGACAGCAGGGCAGACACCGCATTGGCACACTGGCTCCTGGCGCCGGGGCCCAGTTTCATGCTGCCATTACCGGCCACACATTGACGCAGAGTCCGCAGACGTGGACTACAAGTCTCATCGCTGGAGCATGAGTCTCCAGCCACCAAGCAATCTCTGCCGGCCAAAATAACCTCAAACAGAGCTGTGGGAGAGGAGAGCAGAGAGATACGGCGGTGTGAGTGGGCATGAGGATAGGAGGTCAAAGGAACTGAGGATCAAAGAGACATGAAGTAAAACGTGAAAGACAATTGAAGACAATTGGGATAACATAAACATTAATATGCCATTAATTCTGAATATCCAGTTTCAGGTTGATCCTTGTCCCTGTGACAGCTTGAGTGCAGCATGTTTTACACCAAATGAATCCGGTGGTGTTTGTGCTCCCAGCGGTGACATTTTGATGAATACCCAAATGCGGTCTCCTCCATGCTCTGATTGGTGTACTTCTAAAATGTGAGAATGCATTTTCTCCAAAGTCCATTTTAAAGTGGGTGACAGGGAGCGAACAACTCTGATGAAGCATCGTGCAGCGTTCGGTCAGTTCTGTGAAACTGTCGAATCCTCTTATTATGATGTTCAAGATAATGGACCATTCAACAGGCTGAATATACTGTACGAAAATAAACATGAAGGTATTATCATCATCAAGGATGTACCGTATGTCCATCACCTACAGTGTTTCCACCTTTAGTATTGGCTGATGTTCCACAGCGTCTTTCCTTTGTCTTTTTAAACCCTGGGAGATCTCTGTTCAAATCACTATGTGCTGTTATTTAGCCTTTAGTCCTTTCACATTACCTCTTTTAACTTGATGAAGGTTCTTTGAATTCATTTGAATGGCTAATGCATTTTATGAAGATGCAATACGTTAAAGGTAAAGTGGAACTAAAACTGGGCCTGCAGTGAAAAACATTTACTGCTTTACTATCACACAACCAAAAGGTTTATTCCACATTTTCCTGCTAATCTCTTAGAAATAGACAAATGTAGACAAATTGTTTTTTAAATTGAGATTTTATTTTTGGTGGTCACCGGTTAGTTCTGGTGCTTTTTATAAATGTATTTATTGTCTAAAACATTTCACGTGGCAGTCAGGTTTATATATTTCATCATCTGCTGGATAAGTCAAACTGATGCTGTAAGACAGAGAACATGAATAATTAGTGAATGTCAAGTGGAGCTGTAACTGCAGAGAGAACATTAACATCTTAAAGTTTTAGTCAGAATGCCTTCTGGCCTTTTGAGTTTGAGTCTTTTGTTTTCACCTGAAGATTCTTAATGATCGTTTTAATGATGAATTTAAAAGGTTTAAAAGCTTTGGTTCTTTTTTGTATTCTGCAAATTACAAATAGACACATTTCCTCCATATCTTTTAAATAAAAGTTACAAAAACCTGTTAGAAAACAGGTCTTCAATCATTCACATTATGATAAAATCCAGAAAAACACATTTATCGCAGAAATATTCATCAAATTGGTCATAAGCTCCATAAACCAGATCCCCTTGAGGCTTTAAAGTGGACTGTGGTGTAGGTGTGAGCACTGCCATTGTCCTTCAGGATTATGTTTTATGGATTATTTTACTTAAACAATATATAAAGAAAATATATAAAAACAATGCTGTTACGGAGAGAATTTGTGGAAAGTTGTCCTGATTTGTCTCCTTCCTAAGTAAACAAACATGCAAAAAGCAATTTCCAATTATAATAAGCTTGTATCAAACTCAGTTGGTCCTGTCCTTCAATCACTGTAAAAGCTACTTCTGCTCTCTGTCCAAATGCCCCTCACATAATCTATTTTTTTTCTTTTTTCACTCTCATGCTGCTTTCATTTGTTTGCCCTGCAGGTGATTTGTGGAGCGAAATAGCCCAAATATCAATTTCTCCTCTCCAACACACAGCTCTATGTCACCAGATTACTGCCCTGACTCTCTAGCAATCAGCCGCCAGCCTTAAAATTCACCTGTTTATGTATTCAAATTTGGATTCTGGTGGTCAGTCTTGAAATTTGGAAGGATGAAACATAGGTGAAGGCAGTAACATCATGGTCAGTCCCCAGAAACACACCATCGCTTCATCAGAGCCTTTAGTTCTATTGCAGCTTCCCGGTCTGTCGTCCTGAGAGGAAGACCACGAGTTTCACATTGGCGCCCATCAAGGAACAGTCAGCTATCATTAACCAAAAAGCTTATAGCAGCAGAGAGGAACTACTACCTGGGGAATCAAGAGATTGAGACACTGAGTCAAAGGATCGCTAGATCCCTCTTTCTGCTCCTTACTGATCACTTTCAAAACACAAAACCACTGAACTCCACTCGAGCCAGGTGATCCCCGTAATTCTCTGTCTCAGAGGGTTGAATTAATTTGTACAGGTTCAAAAAAGGGGAGTTTCTCTCAACCATCCCAAATACTGGCCCAAGTCCAAGAACTACCACCAGCCTGCCCTCCTGCCTGACAAAGCCTACGTGCCATCGAGCCTCTGAGACAGAATTATAACTTGGGTCCACACTGGTCATCCAGACAGATCCACAAGACACAACTTGGCATTCATTCTTTTTGGTAAACTCCAAGCACTGCCACACAGATCATGAACTCACAAAACTGTGGATTTTGTCCTCTCTGTCAGCTTGATTATGGCAGATTCGCCTTGCCAAAAACTGAGCCTGCCATTCATCACACCCATGCCAGTGATTTCTGGTCCCCTAGATAGGTAGATAGATGGATAGCTGGATGGATGGACAGATGGATAGCTGGATGGCTGGATGGACAGATAGCTGGATGGATGATAGATGGCTGTATCTACATGTAATGGATTCAACTCTGCTTTGTTTTTGTTTTTTATAGAGACGAAGGACCTCTCTGTTTTTCCTGAAACAGCAGAATTTTTTTTTTTAACTGTTCTGTTCTCAGCCAAGTCCTCAGCGCCTAAACAGCATCACGAACAAAAACACAACATGCTTCACATTAACAACAGTTCGTAACTCCAACATGGCGGCCATGCGATAACGACAACACACACAAAATTTAACGCACTCTAAAAATCAATAAAACAATTCCAACACACAACAGTATTTCATAATATCATTGCATTAAATTTGATTAACTAAACTTCATACTTACAGGAAAACAATAAAGGAAAAAAGACGATGATTGAAATGCGTGCCTTCTCAGTTAAAAGTTCAAAGGCCAAGAGGAAGTCAAGCTTACGGAAGTATTTAAATTAAATTTAAATTAAATAAAGGTGCTCATCACAACTTCTGCTCGCCTTTCACACACTCCTCTTATCGAGAAATGTTTAACATACTAACATAAAATTCGCCAAACAAAAATATCCGTTTAACAAAAATAGAACCGACACAGAGACACAGAAGAATATCACGGACGTACGACAACTTTCAAAATAAAAGCCTGGATCCGCTCTATTCATTCATAACGATGTGATGTTCTTTATGTAGGGCAACAACATCACAATATTGCATAGAGATGGATGGATAAATGCAGTCCCACCATACATTCCTTCTCTAGCAATGAGCATGGATGGATCCCTAGAGCCCTTACAGGTCTCCAGGACTCCACACTCCATCTCACGGAATGGGAGAACCCCCATTGAGGGCTTGATATTGAGCTCCTCGTCACTTAAGCACATCAGATACTATCAGAGAATAAATAGTAAAGTCACAAACAAGGCCTGCTTCAACTCCAGGCCTTCGTCTGTGTCAGATCCTGCAGCCTGGGCAGAAGCTGGAATAGATACATCATGAATGCAAATGAGCCGCTTGATTTGACATTTCCAATAAGCTTGTCTCAATGTAGCAGTGGGTTTAGCCAATTAACCATGTCAGTAATCAATGCGTTCTGAGGCTTGGTTAAGTCCTTCGTTTGCCTGCCACATAAATCACGGGCAGATTAGCTGATCAGTTACCCTCGTGCACTGACTTAATGGCCCACTTCAGGAGAGATAAAATGGAAAATGAAACTTAATGAAGTCAGCTGGAATGTTATGCTCACTCCTATATACCCACAAAGCAGTAATGCAGTCAGTGTGTGTGTGTGTGTGTGTGTGTGTGTGTGTGTGTGTGTGCGTGCATGGGTCTCATCTTACTTTCAGTGCTGTTCAGATTTGTGAAATTAGATTAACAATTGAATGAAAACTACCAGCATCAGCAGTGTGAATCAAGACAATAAAAACACCGACAGTTTTTTCATCCATATTACTCTAAAGCATTGACTTCAGCCGCAGGAGGAATTTAAAGATTCAGTCTGTCAAATTCATGCATCAAAAGTCATTAAAATGCAATGGTTAGCAGTGGAACGACTTCATAAAATCGTAGTTAATATTAAATTTAGTCTTATACATCGCTTTTGAGGGAAAACTGAAATTCTGTATCGCAAATGAAAGTATTGGACTCATCCTCACATTACCTGGTTGTGCTTTATATTACAACTATATGTCTTAAATTATGTCAGATATAGTCTTACTTGGATATACCTTACCTGCTTGACATGTTACATTGTATCTATATTGTAAAGCTTTTTATGACCCGTATATATTCATTACATTATTCATATCATACTCAAAATAACCACAATATTGTCATGTTCGATATCAAATGCTGCCTGAAGACCAAGAAAACTTTTGCATCTTGAAAGTATTGATGAAGCGCTCCCACTTAAAGGATAATATACTAGGCTATTTTTAAACAGTACATATAAAACAGTTCATCTTAATCCAACAGAGGCCATGTCCAACTTTATACTTCCTCTAAAATTGGCATATGGATAATTTACTCAGAACTTCAGGTAATAAAAAAACCCCTATATGAACAACAAATGTTGTTCATATGAGATTTCAGTCTGAGATACTTTACACGCAAAGGAGACACTGATATGAGGTTGTATTTGCTGCTTGGGATCAGCGTGCAGCGTTGAAGGAGAGAGCACGTTACCAATACATATCAATGAGATATGAGATATGCATAATGCAAAAGAAATGCCATCGCAAGCAGGTAATAAGAATCTAGAAACGGAGGATGTTTGGGACAGATAATAGTGGGTATAGGAGTGAGATAGTGACAGCATGAAGAGGCAGGTCAGTGGTTGTCACATTCGA
Source organism: Brotula barbata (assembly GCA_900303265.1). Classification (NCBI taxonomy): domain Eukaryota; kingdom Metazoa; phylum Chordata; class Actinopteri; order Ophidiiformes; family Ophidiidae; genus Brotula; species Brotula barbata. The sequence goes on from OMNV01029411.1 coordinate 234,425, forward strand.
TCACCTCATTTGTTTGAATGTGACACCTAGCACATTACACTTTCAACCCATGTTCTTCCACATTCTTTCCATCCAAGTATTTATTTATTTATTCATTCATTTCATGCATACAGTGCCCACTAATGGGGACAACTGACCAATATTATGAATTAAACAACTACAAACCCTGAGAATGGATTTATCCCACCAACAGCATCATAAAATTGTCTGATCTGATAAAAACTTTTCTAAAAACTTTTTGAACAATTTTTTTCAATATTATGTGTGTAGTGATACATTTAAGGTGACATCTTCGAACTGTTCTGTCTACATGTGATATTATTAAAAACTTTAAAACGATTTAACTTATTTAACTCGACCATGAAAAATCATTAAATCCAGTTTGAACCAGCAAATGTTTGGCATTTCATGTCCGTTGACAGATAAACTAATTAAATAGAGGTTTCTTCCCTAACCAATAAATATAAAACAGATTTCAAGCTAATTCAAAAGTCTAATTCATTTGCATTCACGCACACACGCATACGAGCTACAATTCAATTAAGTGGGAGTGACAGAGCACTAAAACTTGTATTTCGCTTTATGATGGCTCACACTCCCAGATAGAATCTGATCCTGGATACAAACCATTTATTTCCCTGATAACCATCTTCGCAGCAGCAGCGTCGCCGCTCCGCTTTCTAATCAATGCTTTTCCTGAGTGGGGTGACTGGGACGCGGGTGGCCTTGCACGTGGGGATCTGAGCCAAAACTCACATGGCGTGCCCGTTCCCAAACACTCTCGTCCTCCACGTCAGTCTAGTCTACTGTATATGCCAGGCATTACCGCCAGGCATTCACCTCCTCAAACCATCCAGCACATCACAGCACATTAATGCTGCTCTCAATCTGCTGGAATGAATTGGTAATGAACACACTGTCACAGCGCCTTAACTCCCCTCGCAGGCTCCGAGGCTCTTTTTATTCTTAATTATGCAGTCTGTGCATGTGCTCACATCGCTCCACCGAGGCACTTACATTGACAAATATGCTTATTATTAATCACTCTACATCACTGGAGGCAGGAACATGATGTTGCCACACTCTCTCACTGTACAAACGGGGCTGTGTTGAGCACACCGAGGCATGTTTCCTTTTGGATTCTCTTACTGTGTTCTTTTTTTCCCCAAAGATTGCTCTCCTCCATTTATCTACACGCTATACATTTTGATTCAGCACTGCCAGGATTGCTGTGACAGGGAGACAGGAGCGAATTGTAAACATGAGATTATATCAAATACATGGAACAGAATGGTGGTCGTTACTCATCACTCAAATCGCTGCTCCAAGAGAGCATCCGTGTCAGTTTGATCAAATTGGTAAATGCTGCAGACTGCCTGAGACGCTGAGATGGCATTTGATGTCCTATAAAATGAAAGTTTGAAACTTTTCAGAAAGCATTTCTTGTTGTTTTTCCTTCATGATTTTGCCTAAATTGGAGTTGGTGTTGTCTGCCCCCTATAGGCGAAAATGTTATTTATGCAACACTGTGTATGGCCTAGCAAATGCAATGAAATCAAATCATCTGATCATGCATTTCCACCTCATGTTGACGTGCATTTTCCTGGTGTGCATCTGGTGTGTGGGACTGAAGCAGACAGCAGGGAGGCAAGAGGAAATCCTCTGCTGTAAAAAATACTCTGATGAGAAATATTGCACCTATATTGAATAAATATTGCATCACCTGGATTTTGACAACAAATGGATGATGGAGAGGCACAGCTGGAGATGAGAGGAGACAGGAGTGTTTCTGAATGTAATTCAAGAAAACTAAAGTACCCCTATTATTTCTTTGTGTAATACCAAAGGAATGACACCACGGGGAGAGGGGACGGCTTACAGCGTCTGTGCCATAGCCTTAGGAGGAAACAGGGCTTTAAGAAATCCACCTGTCAGAAAAATGCGACCTCACATAACAAATCTCGGGGACAAAATTAAAATTTTTTAATGAAATGGATTAATGGTGGTTGACTCAGGTTCTACCAACATTAATATCTCTGCTGTGTTCTGTTATTTGTTTCAATAAGATAAGCTGTGAGTTCATGTATGAGTAGCTTGCGTGAACATTCTCTCCATTTGGTTTGTAGATGAATATTTCTGACATAAACCTTTTTTTGTTTTTTTCCAGAGGACGATGTCATCTTGCCCAACTTTTCATTGCTAAAAAGATTATTTTGTGGAAACGGTCATGAGGCACCACAAACATTTTTTCTGTATTGCACTGTATTTTTTCTATATTTTTTATAAGTGATTGCGAAAAGATTATCTTTTACATTTTATGATGAAAACACAAGAGCTGCAGACAAAGTTGGAGATGTTGGGGACATAAGTGGACAGATTCAGAGGAATATGATGCTTCCTGCTTCCTGCTTTAGTGTGTGACTCTAGTTCTTATATCAGTGTGATGGCTGTCAAGTTCAGTCAGTGTCAGACAACAAAGACAGCTTTGTCTTCATTTGGAATGTCGGTATTATGAGCGTGTCAGCTATTGGTTCTCAATAGTTGCTATTAACTTATCAGCGTATCAGACTTTGCATGCAGCAGGTGTTTTTCCCTGTGTGAATGTACAGGCAAACACTCATCCTCCGATCCTCTGCAGGCTGGAGTCAACCCCAGCAATCAGTGGGTGAGGAGTCATCAATCTATCAACCGGACTGACACATAGAGACACACCGTCATTCACCCTCACATTCACATCTATGGGAAGTGTCCAAGGCCTTAAAGTCACCAACTAAGAGTGAAAAAGAAGCTTAAAGAAGTTAAAACAAACATTCTGCAAGGTCAAAACTGGATTCTTCGGGGCCGACTGAATTTGCATTGTGTGTTTTGAATTGTGGACAACAGTGATGTTGACTTTGACGTCAGTGAATCAGCCAATAGGAGGCCACCAGAGGGGGGGGGCGTGGGATACGTCAAAACTCCTCCACACAGCTCATTCATTCAGCCTTTCCATGACCTTCATTACAATCAGGAAGGACAAAACCATTCCTCGTGTCTAGTCTAAAACACATGAAATTCTTTGCACATTTGTGTCACGAAGCAACAATTTTTCCTCTTATGAGAACAACAATCTTTCCAGTGCCATACTGATGACATCATTTTAAGACATGTTTGAATGAGTCAGTGATGGTTGACGTATAAATATCCCAGATACCTCAAATGAGATATATGGAGAATCAAACCAATCTCATGAGTTCTTAATGAAATATTTGATCTGTTAATGAGTTCAGAACATTTCATTTTCTTCAAAGAAGAAAGAATTAAACTGTAAATGCAATGAGATCATTGAACATTCAGAAAGCTGTGATACGTGTCTCTGATGTTTCTTTGCTTATATGAGGCTAAACAGAGCTCCATCAAAATCTATTTCAGCCCAGAGAGTGTTTTGTTGTGTATAAATATAATTTTAACCTCAACAAATCTTGTTATTTCTCGGCAAAATGCCACAAATTCTCTGTAAATGAGCGGACCCCTTGTATGTTTCTAATCGGGTTTGTGTTTGCGTTGAATATAAATCTGCAGACAAATATTTACGGATCGGTTGCAGCTCTGGCCTTAATACACTGATGAAGTGTTAACCTTCTGTCAGATCTTATGTGGAGGCCGCAATTCGTGACAGCTGCGGCTGCCACTCAGGCACGGTGGCAGGAGGAGGAGGAGCCACACATTCTGTTCCAAATGATTGATGGGCACTTTCACTGATGAGACTCTTGACTGCAGAGTCCTCTGTGGCGCTCAGACTCCCAGCAGGCCTCCAGCGCGTGAGCTCCCCTCGCCTGTAATGGAGCTCATACATGAATCTCTAGCTGCTTTTCAGCTGATTGCCTCCACTTGTTTCTGTCACAATAAAGTGTTGTGACAATAGCAATTTCCATAACTCGCAGTTTTTGAAGATGATAAATCTGGAGTCTTTTGCTGAGTTTTTCAGTTTTATGAATCTCATTATGTTCTGCTGTGACATGAAACAAAGGCCTTGCCGGTGTTTCACTCATGCAGCCAGCTTTTAAAAATTCAAAGGCAGAGCATGACCTTTATAAAAAGCAGCATTGCTTTGTGTCTCTGTTTGATTTGGGGGGCTTCCTCATTACTTAGTGGTGTTGTCTCACCCAAACCACTCCCCCACAGAAGTTGTAATTCAATTGGAGCTAGTATTAAAAAGCAGCAGAATGCTAACTGAGGGTTAGTATGACCAGATGCTAACCCAGTAAGAGGAATAAATATGCCTTCCCTGCCTGAGGTCATTCCACAGAGGACGGAGCAGAGGAGTCTGTCAATCACAGAGCTCCCGTGGGACGACAGCACCGATCTGCAGCGGCTCTGTTACACGGCTTCTCATGCATCTCAGTGATTCATTCTTTAAAAGGTTTCATTACACAGACACAAAGTGAACAAAGAGTCCAAAAGATGTAACACAAACATCTGTTATTAACCATCCAGTAAACAGCTTGTTCGCGTTTGTATCATCTAAGTGAGTGACAAACAACATGTGAGCAAAATGTTCATTTCTCCATTGATTAAACTTTTTTTGGAGAGCGGCTGTTTTATTCTATGCTGAGGGGAGAAAGAATGCATCCTTTGTTGTTCAGAGTTCACTCGATGACTCCAAAATTGATGACAGGTCCATCGAGAGAGGAACGATGGGCCTTTTTTCTGTTTGTTTCAAGATCCTGACGTCTGGAAAATGTATGAAAATTGCTTGTTTGAATTGGACAGAGGTTTAAATGATGTTTCAAATCACACACTTGGTAGCCTGAAATATGCAAAGAATTCATAAATGGCACTACGATGGCAGATTTGATCACAGCCGAATCGTTTTCTCCCATCGTTCTGGTCATATCATCATATCAGCATCAAATCCACTTTTCAGGCATTTGCAGAAAAACAGAAGAAAATCATCTAATGGTCTGATATTATACTTCATAGAGTACTAGATCATATGTGGTTGTAAAAAAGATTAAATTGAATGATTTTACAGCAAAATGTTGACACTTTCTTGCCTTTGGTTTAATGTTCTATTTTGTTATTCTGCAGTCCAGAGCTCTCTGTCAAAGATCAAAACTTAACAAAGTTTACAGGCTAAATGCTTGAAAATCCAGGTTTATCCTATTATTGTGACAGACATGACTCATAACATGGTGGAGTTGTCTTGATCATTCTTTCTATGTATTAAATTGACCCAGATTGAGTGAATTTTAGGCTCATGATGCTCTTCGCTTTTTCTTGTTAAAACACCGAGAGACATTTAAACTCTTCACTTCATATATTACAATTTCGCGAGGTTTTCTGATGGGAATTGATTTTTCAATGCAATTCTAGAGCTTCACGCCTTATTTACAATGTATTGGGAACATAAACATTGATTCTGACACAACTATCCATCCATGAACAAACCCCATTACACATTCATGGTAACAGAAATGCAGCAAAGCAGTACGCTGCATGAAATCATGCGAGCATTGAAGTCTAATTAACGGGAAATAAACAACACTCGCTATGATGACAACAATTTATATTTCCAGTAAAATTCAAGGTTATTCATTCAAAACACAGGCACTGTCTGGATTTTAGAATCCAGGGCCAAATGCATAAATAGTAAAATGAAAACAGTGATAAGAAATCTAAAAAATTCAGAGGATGAGTCATTTCAAAATACAAAATGAATAGATTTATTTCATTCTTCTTCTAGGTTTCCAGCCTAGAAAGAGGAACAAGGATGGTAATAAACAGACACATATGCAATAATATTTCTTTTATGAGATCAGTAGGGGTCAAACCCGTGAAACCATATGTTTTAAATGTGACTTTAGTATTAGTGTGATGATCACATGGGTCACTTCCATTTCTTTCCTCAAATCTAAGGCAATCACCATGTTATTTCTCACTGCTATTTATAGATTTAAGTGTGTGTGAAAAAGTTTTCACAGTTAAACCTCTTGATCAGATCCTAGCGGTCTGAAATTAACTGAAAATGATAACACATAGGATCCAAAAATAGGAAAGGAGTCATTGTAAAGTTGCAGAATTCACACCTCTTAAATATGTCAGGCTGAACTCTGTGGTGTGTTTACTAAAGGAGATTGTGTGTTATATTTCTATAAGCATTAAATGAGCCCAAATCATGAGTCAATGCAAGTGACAGCGACGGCTCCACGAGGATGAGCATCCTGTGTCTGTTTGGGTTATCCCTTTGCATATCCCAAACCGCAGCGTGACAAGAAATGTTTTCTTACATCTTATCATGAATCAGAGATTTTGCAGGATCTTTAGTTTTATGACACATCACCATATGTTGTCCCTGGAGGTGATATCACCCTGATGCTCATGATGACGCAGACAGTAAGAACAGGGATGCTGCCAAAAACTACAGGACAGCACACCTAGATTTTTATCATAACACGAGATCAAAGCTTCAAAGTCTCCATCGAGTCTTTCTGAGGCCATCTATGTATAGACACTTGCTCCTTTCTTGACAAAAGTTGTCGCACCTATGAAGTAGCAGCTGTATCTTCTCAGCGAACACATTAAATACAGTGCCATATGTATATTTTTACAAGTTCACACCAGCTTTCTGGTGTCTCCTTGTTGCATATCACAAAACCCCCAAGGACAGTCTGTGGCAGCCAGTCAATGGACCTAATATGGTGTGATTCTCCTCCAGGGGCACATCCATGGGAATCTGGCTCTGCTTTCACAACTATCACTCATACAGAGCTGTCAAATGGTTAGTGTCATTCTCTTGATCCAATTAATTAGAGCTAACAAGCCATGTAGGGGGTTGGGATTGGATTACAGCACAGGGGGCGGGACAAAGTCAAAGGCACAGATGTCACACAATGACCAAGTACGAGACGCCAAGTACAGTAAAGTCAAAGAAACTTAAATATGTGATTGTTCAAGGAGTTCTGTAGCCCAAAAAACAATTTTGAAGTTCTCAAGTTAAATGAAGAAGCGAAAAATAAAACAAAGAATCGTGACGACTAAGCCAAGATTTAAGGCTGCTGTCTGGCAAAAGACGACACCGGGTTGAGAGTACGGTAGGAGCCTTCTGTGCACACAATTTGCAATCACTGTTGGCTGCCTCGTTCCCTGTGTCTGAAATAATTAATCAAGTGGTGGTGAGTGGATGTGGCATCCTCTCCTGCATGGAGCAGATGTTGTAAATCCACCGCAGCTCATAGAGACAGGTGCCCTCCAGCCGGTTCCTGTCTGCTGCCTTGGTAATGGTGTGTTTCCTTTCCTGGAACACTAGAGGAATCGAGCAGCCGCTATTATCTCCACATTACAAGGTTATACAGTCGTTGATCAGCTTAATAAGGGACGATGTTCAGTGGAGCCAACTCTTAAGAAAACTGAGATAGTGGTGAATTTGAACATCAAATCGCCATCGAAACTTAACACGCCATCTTATGCAGATAGTGTTATTTTGTCTTTATCCCACAAAAGTCTAGCAATAAATGCATCCTGGTTACAGGTGAAAATATCACAAACACAACTCAGTATATTCATTGGATCATATCAGTAAGTATAGGCTGTGCTCCAGCTGTGGGTGCATCCCTGTTATCTCAGAGATCATCACTGCTGGGTGGTCTCTGGGGGATGCTCCTTCCACATATGGCTGTGTACGAATACTAGTTATCAGAAGATACCTTGGACTGGATTTCATCGCTGTTGTTTTGTCTTTCAAGACATTTGACCATGAAACGATAAATAAGCAGCCTGATACTTTAAAAGGCATTTTGTTGTAAAAAGCGTGCAGAAGGAAGGATAAGCAGCAACACACCCAAACATGATACAGCGCCACGTGTGCTGTGTGAAAACCACTAAAGCCACGGATGACACACGGCCTCTAAGAGTCCTTAGATCACCGATAGCTTAATTCTTGTTGTCATTGGGCCATTTCCTGTATATCATATTTGTTAGTCTAGACGATAATTCAATTTCTTCAAACAAGCATTTACAGTCATTCCTTTTTATTTCAGCAACAATGAGGACACAAACAGATTTCACTGATTTGATTAAAGTGAAGAGCTCCTCCCAGGCATAAAGATGGCGAATTAATTTCAGTAGAAAGCGTTTGGCTTTATAGCTCAGTGGGTATATGGTTTCGTCTGGGAATGTTGATAAGAAAGTATTGCATTTGTAAGCTGAGCTAAAGTGTAATTTACTTGATGTGCATGTAAACAAACAATGACATGGCTCTAAATAATTAAATTCTATAAAGTTTGAAGCCTTACTTATAATTAAATCACAACAGTAACAGAACATAAAGTAGTGCACGGCTACAAGCATCAAATGGTTCGGTTACTGAACTCATCCATTCTGACTGTCATAAAACTGTGTTGGGAACACAACAATACGGCTGCATTCATCATAACTTTGCAAACAATGTCATCTTAGTTTGCATCCTGGCCCTGAGGTCAGCACAGAAACTTTTTCTTCGCCATTCTGCAGTTTTTGGCTCATATTTCCTTAGGACTTTGTACAGTAAATGACAATTTGGGGGGCGAAGCAATGGTGAAGCAAAAACATGAGGAGAAAATATTTTCCCCGAGTTACAATGCTTAAGTGGGAACATGTCTGCGTGTAATTTGAGCAAAATGTTTGAGCCAGCTCAGAGGATCTGCTGCTGTACAACACAGCTCAGAAACTTGGCCGGTGTATCACAGCTCTTTACTGCAGGAGATTTGGAAGAGGAAGAAAGGTAAATGGCAGCAGCTGTCATTCCAATTTCTAGAGAAAAACTTGAGAGGCACGACTACTTCATCAAAGAGACACTTCATTAAGTGCACTTTTCACGCTTGGTAACTCCGGAAAAGTGTAAAGAAAATGGAGCATAAACTTATATATGGATCCAAAACAGGATCACATTTTGACTTAAAGCGATCACAACTGATAGAGCTGGAAAAGAGTCCACACCTACTCGAGTTAGGACTCCTTGGGATCTCACCAAAGTACAGAAAACTGCACTGTCCACTCAGACAGTCGGAGAAACTTTCATCTGATGTCACAACAGAGTGTGAGTCAATTCTTCAAAAAAATGAATTGAGATTAAAATAACTCACTCTCCCTCAAATATCACATTGTGGGCTCTGTCTGCTGTGAAAATACTCATTTCACAGCCCGATAACTAAAGGTGGAAGGCCAAAAAAAAACCTCTTTGGACCTTTGTTATCTGCACTCATCAAAGATTCACTTTCATCTATCTTCATAAAACTTCACTTCGCCCAAATAGATTTAGCGATGCCCCAGAAATACTGACAGAATGGAGCATGAGGAGCTGAGGCCCTGTTTGAAAGTGTGTCACAAAGAGACTGTGCCTACTTGTCCGGAACAGGATTTCTCTCTGGGTAACCACGACAGACTGAACTAATGAGCCTCTGTTTGGCCCTTAGAGGCCTCTGTATGTTTATGAGAGAACCATTTTCTGAAGTTCTTAACAGGTCCAACAGAGAAGAATACACCGCACTTCTGTGTCTGATTAAGAGCCCCACTTACTGTAAGCAAGCACCGTATCAGTGATTGTCAGTCCAGTTATCTGAGGATGACATTTGGGGTGCACTTTGCTGGGAAAACTGCCATCTTGTTCAGAGGAATAAAAGAAAAACCAGAGCTCATTTCTGTCAACATGAAGTTTTTTTTAATCGTCGGGGCAAACAGTATTTGCACCACAGGTACAAACACCTTAATGCCAACCTCACAGGAGTTCTGTTGTTCCTCAATTACTGTTTTTTGTCTTGCTTTTGATTGAAACCCTCTAATCGCTATAACACAGCACATCTCAACGCATGTATGCTACAAAAATGTATTGAAAAAGATTATATCTGTGTGTCCTGGGAGGTAGGAGAAGGTGAAACTGTGGATGAAAATGGATTCTGCTTGTCAGTGAGGTCATCTGGAGGGTTCGTCTAAACTTTCTTGGCTTAAATTTGCAGCATCTCGTAATCTATAATCCACCCTGTGTGGTGTATTTACAGTCACAGTGCAACGTTTCAACCAATTACATCAAATACCAACCGCAGCTCGTCGCTCCAAACAACGAGCAAACCCAACTGATGTGAATCAAAACCGCTGGCTCAGCATCTCTCCACTTAAATTTGAATCCAAACAAAAGGTTCTCGCTCTGAGCAGCCGGCAGGGAGATACAGTTTCAACCACCAAGTTTTCCAAAAACAAAGCATCTGACCATCTGACCTCAATGTTTTCTCCATCTCCAACCACAGGGGTTTGATTGCCAATCCCCAGGCCAGCGTTTTTGGTTGCATGAGTCCAACCTAATTGAACCAAAGTAACCTCCTGTGCCCTGAATATCACCAAAAGGCAGCAGTTTATACATAAAGCTACGCACATATAAGATATAACAGTACTCAGTTTAATCCTCACAGCCACCATTACAGGTGCACTGATAGTAATTATCCAACCCACCAGCCCCGGCAATATTAGTGCCATATCAGTGTTATTATGCTCCCTATGTGGCAACACATACAGACTGGGGAGATCCCTGAATTCTAATAACTGCAGAAGACAAACAAAACTTTTCTACCACCATGATACATTAATGTACTTCTTTCCTTTAACTGTTCATTGTGCTGTGCTTGTAGCTAAACTAAAGCTGGGTAACTCGGCAACTGGAACGAGGAGAGTAAAAATCTCTGTGACAAAGTTACAAAACTATTAGCTGGTTGATTATGAAGCTCACCAGCGTTAAACGTGAACAAAAGTAAATCCAAATCACCGATGTAAAATTAATAAATGAATCAAATTTGTCCAACTGAATAAAAGTAGAATCAGAGTAGAAGTACAAGCAGCCAAACATATTCAATCCATCCAACCGGTAAGCCAAGGTGCCGTATCACCGTAAATGTGCCGTGGTGGGATTTTGGATCTGCCAATCCGAGACGACATTTCTACGCAACGGTGAACTCAATTTTCTCATTTAATGGTTGAAATATATATTTTTAATTTTAGGCCTAAATGAAAAGCGTCATAATCAATCCTCAGGGGAGTAATAGTCCCTGAAATTACACCACAAACTGTGCTTGGTCTTGCAGTAGCTGAGCTTAAACTAAGACTTCTGTAAACATATAAATTCATTTGAATGTGTCTGCATATATGTAAGTACCCAAAAAAAATAAATAAATAAATAAAATGACAAGGAAAGCCACAAGCCACATGGGGACCATGAAAAGCACAGATTCAGATAAAAAAAATGTAAAAAACACAAGATGGATGGATGGATGGATGGATGGATAGAGGGAGGGAGGGATGGATGATAGATAGATAGATAGATAGATAGATAGATAGATAGATAGATAGATAGATAGATAGATAGATAGATAGATAGATAGATAGATAGATAGATAGATAGATAGATAGATAGATATATGGGGTTTTATTCAGAGATTTCTCTGGGTTGAGGTGCTATGATTTGTTATGTGATTGAGATCCGTACGCTTTCGTCTTATCAGTGACAGCCTCCTAGTCA
>OMNV01029411.1:245965-284700 GCA_900303265.1 Brotula barbata
GATAGATAGATAGATAGAGGGAGGGAGGGAGGGAGGGATGGATGATAGATAGATAGATAGATAGATAGATAGATAGATAGATAGATAGATAGATAGATAGATAGATACAATAGATAGATAGATAGATAGATACAATAGATAGATAGATAGATAGATAGATAGATAGAGGGAGGGAGGGATGGATGATAGATAGATAGATAGATAGATAGATAGATAGATAGATAGATAGATAGATAGATAGATAGATAGATAGATAGATAGATAGATAGATAGATATATGGGGTTTTATTCAGAGATTTCTCTGGGTTGAGGTGCTATGATTTGTTATGTGATTGAGATCCGTACGCTTTCGTCTTATCAGTGACAGCCTCCTAGTCAAAGTGCGTGTGCGTTTGTGTGTGTGCGTGCATAGGATCATCTCATCTCCCCTTCCTTCACCTCAGAATTGGGGCATCTTTCACGATGGCGGAGCAGATTGATTTCTGGATGACAAAAGCAGCGTGGAGAGATGCATTAGGAGCGTGGGAATGTCCTCCCATCTCATGTTCATGCTACAGCCTGTAGTCGCTGCAAACTAATGGCTTTCATTTACATCTGACACCTTGGTATTTGCAGGTCCCTTTTTCATTGATAGATTGCTTATTTCGGAGTGCCTTGTTTACTCGGCTTGTCTCGCGTGCTCTATTTCACACTGCAAGTGAAGAAGAACAGAACTGGAAATGGATAAGATTAATATGATGAGATTTGTTGAAGCGGATTGCTGCAAAATATTTGCTCTCTTTTTTCTTTTTTTTTCCTGCCTGAACTCAAACCGGGAGGATTTATGTTTCTGACAGGTTTTCTGGCAGGAACGTCAGTGTTATTTTTCCGTTACGGCACGGTTAAAAGAGTTGACACGACTGTGAACATTAGACATCAACAAATTGCAGCCGTGTCAGTCGGAAACATTATAGTTTCTGAGTGACATCTCTTTGCTTTTCGGTGATGTCAGGTGACGTTCGGCCGACCCCGGGGGCTGCTGCTGCTCCGCTGTGCCGTCCTCACGCCGACTTGCACGGTTAGGCTCCGTGGAGATGATAAGCTAATCAAATCCTCTGCCTGAGTGCGCTAGAGGAAATTTGTACATGATGACAATCTGGGAGGATCACCAGCACAGAGACAAGGAGTTTTGCCTGTGACGCGATCAAAAGATTCCAACTGTGACGCTGCGGAGACGTGACAGAGACGAGCTCGGCGCCACAAGACACTCAGACATCCACGCTGGTTCAAAGATGGGGCCACGTAACCTTCAGCGTTCATGGATTCTACATGTAGAATGTGCATTACGTTGTTGATCTTATAAGTATATATGTAAGTATATTTGCTCATTAGAAACCTCCATTTTAATGGACAAATCTGGACCATGCAGCCCATGATTGTCCATACCTGTGTGTAGTTTGATGCACACCCTGATGAAGATTAAACGGCCTTTATCAAATATCACATTTAGATGATTGCACGGCTTTGAGATATGAATTTTCTGATGTTTTTGTAGCATTGAAGTTATAGATGTGCACGTTACTGCGCAGGAGATTTGGGCGATTTCTTTGCTGATTCGTCTCCTGTTGAGTTTTCTCATGGTTCTGTACTTCATGTCGTCCTTGCTAGTCGTTTCACGGATAGAGATCATTGTGGTATGGAGCAGCGGGCCATTGTTTGCTCTTCTACCCCTTTCTCTCCATGTAACGGACAACATTTTGAGTGTAAATGTCAAAATGACGTCCACACTGTCTGCAGTGGTACGGAACAGCAAACCATAACCCAAACTAATGTGTTTTCTGTGCATGTCCTTCATGTCCAAGGTAACAAACAGCACCCACCTTTATGGGTCACGCGAGACACATCAGGATAAAAAGAACAGAACCCAGTCACGGTTGCCAAAATGACTGGTCGTACATGCTACTGATACATGCTAACACGCTGTGATCCTTTCCATTGATGGTTTATTTCAGATTATGGAATTTGCTGTGATTTGGCGTCAGGTCACATGGACAAACAATAGACTAAAAAATGACACACTACAAAAATATGCCACTTTACAGGTGGAAAAAAGAAGTAAGACCGTGTGGTTTTATAAGTAAAAATGAAAACGTCATTATTATGAGAATTATTATCAGTTTGTTATTATTCGATTATGTGAATAAACGTTTTAAATCTCTGCATATGTATATATTTGGTCTTTGATCGCGAGTCTGGTGATGACATAGATGTACAGCTGTTCCAGTTTTGACAGATTGAGGGCACAAACGTATAGAATGATGTAATTAAAAGCAATACAGTGCATGACGTCACTCTGCCCTCCATCACACCAAAGGTACCGGAAACAGAATACATTCATACATGTGAATCTATACATATGCAGTGTATAGATTTCAGTGTCCTATTCCGCTGTGTTCTTTTCCGTTTGTGCTCATTCTCGTAGGCACAATGAGCGTCATGTAGTCATTCTGACAAGCGGGGAGCCGTAGTCCATCTGTGACACATTACGGCGACAGTGAGGAATCGAACGCATTACTCCGACGCAGCAATATCCATCGTGGCGAGTTGAAAACGCGCACCGCCTCTCATTAAGAGGAAAATTAATGTCACAATGTAAATAATTAAAGAGCAGTGTTTGTCGGAGCACATGTGGAGGGGTTGGTGTCACAGCGTGAGCTCGTTTTCTGGTTTTCACTGACTTAGTAATAATGCAATTACTGTATTTTTAGGATTTGGCGCCCAACCTCCCTCGCCCCACATCACTGCAATCTTTGTGGGAGAAAGCAAGGGAGCGAATGCCTGATGGGATCTGTAAAATTGGTAAAGTAGTAAAGTGTATAGGACCTTGATGGATGGCAACGAAGAGGGATCCTGGGTAATATTTTGGGAGGGCAAATCTCATTTTCTCCAAGCTAGCTTAAGGGAGCACTAAACTCAATCAAACATAAATGTAATCAAACATGTCATCGCTCTTTGTAGCCGTAGTGGGATCCTTCTGACCGGGCACACGCACACACACACGCACGCACGCACACACACACACACACACACACTCACGCACTCTCTCGCTCGTCCTCCCATTCTTTCTCCTTCATCACTCCATAAACAAAGAGAAAATAGTCAGAATGGATGAGGTCACCATGAGGTTATATTGCAGGAGTGCATGAGGGAACCACTACATTGCTTCAGTTTGGTATAATAATTCTGTTTTATCTCGCTGCCTGAACCGTGCATTAAGGTGGAATGAGAGGCCATGTAGATACAATTCTCCGACACTATGAGGACACGCTCTTTTAAGACTGAACCTCTGCTGCAAATTGAGGATTGTTTTTTTTTTGCGCGTCTTGTTGTCGTGCGTCTTTTTTTGGTCTGAAAAATCAACATATAGCCAAGGTGTCTTCGTCTGAACTCTGCTGTGAGGGTTGCTGCTGTCTGATAGCACCCAGCCCGGTTTGCTTTTGTCATGATCTGCATGTAGCAGTAGTTGGAATGCGATAACGGCGGAACATCGTGTCGCACAGGCTCACAACACCGCTGTTTATTCCTTCAAGTTGATTTAACAGGCGCAGAACTTCAGGTAACGTCGACTGCAGAGTCCCAGATTCCACCGTCAAAGCGAACCCATTCTTATTATGTGTCATGAATGAAATCTGCTCTCCAAAAACATTTCTCTCACCTCCTCATGTGCTTCCTATTGTGCCCGTTACACACACACGCACGTAGGCATGTATTTGATGCTCCCAAGTCCCCACATCGGTGAATGGCGTGATTCGGCTCTTGGTGGCTTTTAGAATATATTGGGCCAAATGGTGCAAAAAATGCTCAATTGAGGAGAAAAGACTTCTTTTTTCCTCACAGATTGCAGGAAAAGGGTGCCTGTGTGCATCATATAAGCATCATGTGCAGCAATTTCAGTTGTGGCCGCAGTGCCAAAATGTCAGCTCAGCCCATGTGTGTGCTCTCAGGGTGGTTATTTTTGTTTTGTTTTTCTGTTGTCAGTCAGATATGAGTGATTGAGATTCATCGGTCGGGTGTGTGCTGTCCATCCAAGGTTTCCGCTGAAGCAGCTTTTAAACGACGCGTCTGTGGCGAGTGCTTGTCAGACTGAAAGCTCAGATCTCAGCAGGCCCCTCCCACCACAGTATGATGGTGATGTCAGGGCGAGAGAAAAGTTTGTTTCTCTAACAAATCACGATGCTGGGCGCAAACAATTCCTGACGAAGAGTAAATATTTACAACAAAGTGTTGAGCATCATTTAGCCTCTTCTCTTTTTAATGCTTAGTTGCGCATTGACTGATAGTGTTGATGAGCACGAGCTGTCTGGACTCACTTTGGATTTTACAAACTAATGTCATACACAAACTCGGTCTCAGTCAAACAATGTATTATTTATGAACCAATACAAACAAGTATTGTCATCAGTCTCCATCATCACCACCATGAAGTTATTAACAATAGTCAACACATGCTGGAAGCAACGCTACACAGATTATCCAGTAATTATAAAGGAGGGCAAAGAAAATAATTTCTGTTTTCTTTATTTACAAGAAACTGTACAGCAGTTTTTCACCATCTTGGTCGATGGTATATATATATATATTTATAAATATATGCTTTATACACTCGTGGAACAGACTATTGTGCTTTACAATCAATAGAATTGTTTGTATGAAGTTGCCTCAGCCTTTTTAGTTGTTATTTTGTAAACAGACTCCCTTTGTGTTAATGAAAAGAGCCAATTGTAAATCAGGATCGAAGCAGTTCGTGCCGCACAGAAGGACAGAAAGAAAGACAGAAATGGGTGTTTAATTTCCTCAAACTTTGTAGATGTGGTGAGGCAGCACAGCAGGAACTCAGCTGAAGAGTCTCTCTCTCTCTCTCTCCCTCTCTCTCCCCTCTCTCTCTCTCTCTCTCTCTCCCAACAAAGCAGCACAAACACAAAACGTTTGTTCAGGGCATTTAATTCAACATTCAATTTCCCAGTGTGATTGCTTGATAAATGTTTACCAATGGTCAATTATCATATCAACACGTTTTACTGTCTGAAGTGTAGTAGTGTAGAGTGAATAGGGGTAGAGAATGTTCAGAAGGAGATACAAAGGTGTCCTCCGTGAAGCAGCCATTAGAATCCTCGCAGGATTAGACCGTCTGATCGCTGAGAGGGATTTTATGTTTCCTGATTCAAGTCGTGCAAAAGACACGATTGCTTCATGCCTTTGATGAATTTATTCAATGGTTCGCAACATATGAAATGAAATGACAGATAAGAGATTTGCCTACGTTCAGTGTGCCAGGTTTCATGACAGTACCCGCAGCATAATCGTCAACATAGTCAACAACTTACTGCAGCTGTTAAGATTTGAATCCTCACTGTGAGCTGTATCCTGGACTTCCCACACCTGAGAAAACTTTTTCACGGACACCCTAAACCCACGTGACAACCCCAAGAGAGAACTATCTCTGCATTATTTATATCTTTCGAACTCTGCTAGTATTGTTGATTTAACCCATTGAACGCTGGTAATTTAGATAATCAGGTCCATTTTAAGGCCATCAGTTTGGGTTCATTTAAAACATTCAATCATTTCATAAATTTAATGGGCTTGTTCACGTTAGCAAATCCCTTCATTTTTAGCTTTTCCTAAAATATCGCTTGTTTCTGTTTTTGTTTTGTATTTAATGCTTCTCTACACTCGTCACAGAGCCATGAAAACGAGCACCAGTCAGTGTACGCGGCATTTCAAATGTCACTTAAAATTCTCTTCATCCTGGATAATTTTGCATGCATCCAGGCACTTCCGTTGATCTCTGGAAGTGACTAGCATCCATCAATTACTGCTGTATTTACGATGAAAGACATCGTTTGAGGAGCTGAGATGCTTACAAATCTACAATGGCTTCCTTTCGCATGGCAGGTTTGGTTTTGTCTGCTCTGATAAAGCAGATCTGTGACTTTGAGGTGATTGATTTTGGCTTCAGGTATGGGTCCTGTTTCATGACTGTTTAAAGCCAGTCTTGACCTGCTCCAAGGTTATGCAGGTAAATATGAGAAATGTGTTTAAAATCAAAGTGTGAGGTTTTGACTCTGCCTTTATTGTTGATGTTCTACTGCAGACACAGATATAAACAACCTATAATGGTGACACAGGATGAAATATTTGACAGTGGCCGATTGGATTGCAAAAAGTTTGCACAAATCTCCCTGGGTTTCCACACTTGGCAATAAGAGTAAAACTTCACAGTACGTTTGCTTGCTCAGATAAATCACTCTGTCAGCCTCACTTCTACACGGACGGAGTCCTGTGATATCCTACAGAGAGCAAACTCAGCGGACATGCTGGACTATGAAAGGACTACGCACGCCAAATAGCGTGCCTGTGATGCCATTACAAAGAATAAGCCATAGAATAATAAAGACAAAATCCATAAAAGTTGGCAGTTAGAAGTGACATAAATGACACCGGTTCCATATCAGTCGCTGACTGATTCTGACTCGCTTTGTGCTATTTTAGAAAGAAAAAAAACACTGAAGTGGTTGTCAAGCAATTAAAACTTTCAACAGATCCCATCCCCCGCATCATTACCGGAGTGTTGGAATTAAGCAGCCTTGTCATTTCTTGATTGCTTGATACTAAAAAGTGAAACGATGGCGTGAAATGGACTGAAGGATTTTCGAATAAAACGACTTTAGAAGCAAATGTTTGACTGACAAGATTTCATCTCCAAGCCGCGGACACAACACACGGTGCCGGGTGGGTATCAAAGAACACTTGTGATGTCATCGGTTAAAGAGGGCACAGGAAAGTTGAGGCGATAAGATTTCTTGGAGGAGCCTTTATGTCCCCGTCCACACAGGACAGGGTTTTAAGTAAATCTCCATCCGCGTGAAAAGACAAAAACACACTGCCGAACCACACGCGTCTGTCGGTGTCGCTCAGCGAGGGGAGTCTCATCCACCGCGTACGCGACACACATTTCCTTATACGGACATCACTGCCGCATGTTCTCCAGTCAGTTTGACTTTGAAATTTGCTTTTCGCGTGGAACATTGCCGTACAGATACGGCGTAAATCCGTGCCGCGTTTTCATGTCGCATTTGCCTGACGGCTCCTCATTTGAAGACCAACACACCCACAGACGAGCGCAACTGCGGCTGCAAGATCGCAATGACACGTTGTGCCGCAAAGTATGGAGGGGATTAGGTCACTCTTCTAAATTGGCAAAAATAGGCACAAATGAATGTAACTCCTGTACGTGAGCACTCCGTTGGATTACCATCGACATAAATCTTGCCTCGCCTTAATCTGCAATTTTTTGGCGTGTAGTGCAAAGCAGCACGTGCAAAATGCATCCGTCCGCCGGCATAATGCCACGAACGCTGTTGGTTTGTCAGCTCGATCCACCACTTTGAGATCATCAGCATTTTATGTGGAGCGGTTTGAAGCGGCCTCTGCTGTATCCATCCTAACTCAGGCTGTAGACATACACCGTACAACACAATCAGTTTTACAGTCGGACGTCTTGAACCAGTTGAAGTGGCATGCAGATATCGCTCGCTTCCCGTCGTACCGGTCCTCTATTTATAAGTCTCCCCATACACCAGTCTTACTCTCCAGGGAGGTCATTAATTTGCCTCTCTGGCAGTGGTTTGCCCCACAAAAAGTCCATCATAACTTGCAGGCTGCTTATCTTATGGCTACATTTGCTACGCTAGAAATTACCGCCATGTGACTTCTTAAAAAAAAAATAGGTCTTCTAATTACCAGACGACAAATGGTACTGAAGCCCGTAGTGCTGATAACCTCCTTTAGTTTGAAGACAAAATTAGATTAACTCACAACAGTGTGCTCGCAGTGACATTAAATTTTAGACATGTCCATTCTGAAAATTAGGACAAATCCCCGTCACCTTAGCAACACGCCCGCTTGCTCCAGGATAGGGGGACGTCTGCCTGTGTCCCTTTCTTTAATCTCCGAAATACTGGACAATGATTCGATATGAAGACCACGACGAGGTGGACGTGAAAGTTTACACCTGGAGATAAGGCGATAAGGCGGTCTGAGACGCTCGCTGTCCTCGTGTGGTTGTTTTGTGGGTGGTTTCACTCAGAGCTCCTGTCTCTGCACTTATCAGTGAACTTCTACAGCAGATTGACCCCCTGACCTACACAAGCTGATATGGTCCTTTTCATTCCAGGCACCGCGCCACGCTGGGCGTGAAAGGTAGTTAATGAACTGCCTTGTGAGGAGGAGAGGGCTGTGCTTGCCCATCAGCACTCATCCATCCCCCTCTGCTCTCTATTTCTGCATCACTCTCTTATTTACAGCCATATCTGAGCGGCATTCTGCTGAGCTATGGGCTTTTCCCCAAATTGCAAAGCTCCAGAGGTGCGAATAGTTCATCTGCAGAGAGATACATCATTTGTTGGGATTTGCATGTTACATAGGAGAGCGAGGAAAACACAAAGGTACCTGAGAGATACAGCAGTGATATTTGATACTTATTTGCATACATCCTTCTGGTGCTACTCCGTGAATTTGTCAAGGAGATAAAATCGTGCATGAATGAATGAAGAATCGGAGAAACAGAAAATGCATGTTTGGTCTCGATGGCTAAACTGTAAGGGCTTATCATTCAGTGCAGCACCCTAATGTGATCTATCCAGGTAATAGGATCTATATTTCCATTTGTTGGTCTGTAACATCAGCCACTGCCTGATGGCTCTTTGTTAAAAGCCGTTGGAAACGTTAGATCACTTGCATTGCTGATTTGTTCCCTATTGATCATTTTATGCATGAATAGGGGCACTGAAATAGAAAAAAAAGGTTTTTATATAGATTTCCGAATGTACTTCTGAATTGTATATTACTCGTGTTCTAATTCAAATTGAACGATTTTTGTGAGTTCACCCACAGAGATTGATTGCAGTCTGTGCGCTGCTATTTTTCATTACTGAGCTCTCAGACATCGGTTTTACAGTTTTATTTAAAAGAACAACACGTTTAGGACAACGTCTGTATGTGAGCACGCTGGATTATAATACATTTACTGTTTATTTAATATCAAAAGTGGATGTTTTGTGTTTTAAGATTGAATTATAGAGAGACGGTGGTACACAACAAAGAGCAGTGAAGCGACCTTTGAACCCCAGCCAGCTGATGCTGTTAGGCCTGTTTCTGCTCCTTTTTGGCAGATTTGGCAAAATGACCCCAATTGGCTGAGTAATTTTGAGTCAGGATTAATTGCAGCCTCATCCGATGACCTTTGATGTGCAGTTTGATGACTTCATTGTCGGTTTCCAATTGATTGATAAACTGTAGTTCTGACATGTCAGACATTTTAGCACACAGTTAGCACGGACGATTCAAATGGTGGCTGAGATGCAACCCAATAATAAAAGATTACGGAAATTATTTGGTGTTCTTAGTGGATTTACAGTTCTGGGCTGCAGAGCTTTCTTTTCTATTCTATTCAGTTCTATTCTATTCTATTCTATTCGAGCCATTAAGGGTTAAAAAAAGAACACCACAAAGTGCAGTTGTCAGAGATTATAAATGCACACACACAAACTAAACACAAACTAAAAAACATTGCACCTGTGTGTGTGATCATATACACGAGAGAGGTTACACATGTGTATATGCAAGACAATATGAGCGGTCATAAATGTGTGTATGCGTGAACATATGTATCCGAGGTTAAACATGTGTGTATCAGCGATCGTATGTGTGAGAGATTCTACATGAAGGCGTGATCGATGTGTCGCAGATGTGCGACTTTATAATGACAGAAACTGTCCCACTAGCAATTTTTTTTCTTGCAAATTTCCCACTTTATAATCTCAGCAAATTTGGCTCTAATGTGCTCTCGTAGGTGAGGCATTCTTGGCTTCGAAAGACATCATGACACGGTGTGTGAGGTTGGAATACGATCAATGTTTAATTGCTTAGTGACATTCTGACATTGTTTTTATTTAAAGGAAAAAAAAATGTTATAGTTAGACTTTCATCCTGCTGAGTCAAAGGTCAAAGGTACAGCATGACACCTCAGCAAGACGTCAGGTGAAGATTGCTCGTCACCTTCATAGAAGCCATAGAAACGTTTAAGTGTGTGTATCTGTACAGATATGAATCAACAATGATACTGAGAACACATTTGTGCTACATAAAAGCATTTCTAAAAGGAAATAATTGCTGGAAGGAATTTGCGCTTGTTAAAAGAATGTTAAAAGATAGTGGTTATTAAACAGGAATAACAGAAGCCCACTCCTAACTGACTCTTTGGGAAAACGTAGAACACAGCACCGGAGGAGCCATTACCTCAAAGGGCTTCAGAGGGTTTCTGCTCTCATTCGTTTGTTGGCGTTTCTGGAGGGATTCTAATTCATAACCCGCATGGGAGCTGATGCATATGTAGACAAGGGAAGGGGGGAAACACTGGAATATCATAAATATGTAATAACCTTTGCATTCCTGAATAGATTCAGGCTTTAAATCTGGGCTCTTTCCTGACCACGTCGGCAATGGTCACGTAAAGGACGCAGCAATGTTCACTAATCCATTGATTTCTATGGCCGCTTACTCCCCGGTACAGTAAGAGAATCTGTTTCATGGTGCACTGGGTCCGAATTCCCATGGGAATGAAACGTGCTCTTAGCTGACGCGCCAAACATAACAGTGTGTTTTTAACCAGGCCCCAATTGTTGCAAATTGTTTTATGTTGAGCGTGATGTAAAACAAACACAATTAATGTTACGTTTCATGCGCTCGTTGCCCGAAGTCAACCCTCCGATGTGAACAGAACTGCTCCACTAGAATGTTTGATCTTGCACAGATCCCAAAAATTGCAGCGTAAGGCGTGCAGTCTGGATGAATCTTTCATGAACGCAGCTACACAGAAGCACGGCGCACCGCCGCTCCTCATCTATTCTATTTGACCGCAACGTGCAGCAATCCAGGAGTTCAGTTGGTGTGTGAGCGAGCGGTGATGCTCCAGATGTTTTTGTTTCCCGTGGCTGATGAAGGGGGAATCGGAACGCGCTGGAGGTCTGCTGACGTAACTAGTACGGTGTGACTGTGGCTCCATTCACTTCTCTACGCGTCAACACCATCGCTTGTCATTCTCGGAACAGGACTTCTCATCACGCGCTGAATTTGACGCTTATTATTTTGTTTGTGTGAGAAAACAACCGTGCACTGATCTCTGCGTCTTACAGCGAGGCCTTTATCTGTAATAAGCCCCAGTATCCCCCCTGGATCAGGGATTCCTGCATGGAAATCGCCACTCTGAACTGCACTGATTTATCATTGTTGTGGGAGAGGAAACTGCACCTGTGTTTTTTAGGGTTTTCTTTTTTCTTTTTCTTTTTTTTTAGCATCTAAAAGAATCAGGTGGATGTTTCACTGAAAACGATTTAATGATGCAGAAACAGACGAGGACGATCAGATCAGATAAATGTCGCTTTTTATTGTGATGGATTACCGTGATATTATTACATTAAATTAAATAACTCTTTCCAAAGTCTCCCACTCATTAGTTTCCAGGTGCAGCTCAACAGATTATTACACATTGATATTTACCTTTGATTCAAAGAGTGACCCCATATCTCTCAGATTTAACTGCTGTAAGTCCATAACGTCTAAAGTTATGGATTTCTCTTCAGAATGGAGAAATATGTAACTTATATTTCCTTCATCAGATAACACACTTCGCTGAGGTGCTGTGGTCTGTGTAGCGGCCGGTCAGTGCTAGAAAGCGAGCTGAGATAAAGATCGTACAGACACATGGCGTCTTTGGAGTAGAACACGCTAACAGACGGGAGCAGCGAGGTTTGCAGTAATGTCTGATTGTTATCCTTTTGTGAAGTGTATATTTTCCTAACTTGTATTGGTAGGGCTAAACTTAAACGTAACTTAAACTCATATGTCACTGCTGTTATGCTTCTCATCTAATGGCTGCCAAGATGCAGCCCACCCAGCCACAGGCCTGACCGAGGACGACACGGTAAAGACATTGCGAAGAAAGTAAAAATCAGAATGAAAGAATGAGTGCGAAAATATCAGAAAAAGTCAGAAGACAAGGTAAATATTTGAATCAGCGATGACGATGGGGGGTCTGCTTCTTTCATCAAAAATGTTGCTGCCGCCACTCACTCCGAAACCTAAGAACAAATATGGACCCCAGCAAAAACAATCAACGTGTCGCTCTTGGAAATACGTTTGTGCCACCTGTTGTGTTCACACGAGTTGCGTAAATGTGCATAAAATGTTTTCCAGTAGTGTTTTTGGTTAGAGAGGCTATGAACGCTTGCTTAAGTATCCTCTTCATTGTAGCGCCGCATTTGATATTTGAAGGAAAAACTCTACGGGCTTATTAAAAATGCCATCATTTCCTTTGTGGAAGTTGAACAGCCCGACTGACTGGTTGGAGACCCCGGAGCAGGCTCGCTGCACACTGCAGGGACTTCATCTCCCAGCATGTCTGGGAGCAGCTTTCCCCAGGAGCAGCTGGGAGAAGGAAGGAATCTATGACCTTGCTAAACAGACAGGCTTGATGAAACGCTAAAAGGATAAAGACAAAAAAGTCAGCGTGGATTGGGAGGCAGATGGCTGGATGGAATTAAAAGGTTTCAGGAAATAGACAGTGCCACGGTGCACTTTCCTTCATTAACCCTTTGCTCCACGATTTGTCACTCTTTTGCATATTTGCTGATATAAACACTGATAGTGAGACACTGTATGAGCCCCACCTGTCCAATAATATCAATCACACAGAAACAAATATTTGCATAGACTGATCCATAAGTTTATAGACAGGATCGTGTAACGGCTGAATGCCTTGATGGTCAATAACCACGGATATGGCACATACTCATTATCAATTTTCAAACAGAAGACTCCAGGTTCTCTGACTCTGATTTGACCTCTGTCTCTGTGTCCATCTTTCATATCCCACTTTACTTTGTGTCCCCTGATCAAGAAGTGGGAGAAAGCAGGAAGTTAAATTTTGGAAATATCTCCCTGAAGTCCATCTATAGGGACAATGATTCAATCTATTGTTTAAATCAGCTGTTCAACAACAATAACTTATTTCTTTAAAGGCATTTTGTTATTTTTTTCTACACTCCAGATGAGTTCTGACTTATTTGTTGAGTCTTATCCACACAAAAAGACCAAAGAGCAAAACTTCTTATCTTGGTATGATCCCCCCCCCTCCCTACTTATATTAAAATGAATTTTATAAACTCTGTCAATGTATAATCATGTGCCAATGAACCATTAACGTGTTAACAATCCAGGAAACGGCCTACATTTTCGAACTGACCACCATTTTATACCCTTTTATATTCTGCCGTGCTTTTGGAAACTCAGACTTTCTTAGTGAGTTGTAAGCATCCTTAATCTACCGAGTGACTTATCGGGAAGGTGGCCACTGGCTGACCCCACAGACCTGCCTGTAGTTAGAGGGCCTGATCAATTCTTACATTAGGAAATGGCTGGAAGCCCCAGACTGACTCAGCACGGCGGCCCGATATCGAATGGGGATTGTGAAGCTGTCCGTTTCCATCTTAATAAACAAGTTAAAATGTGCAAAGGTGAGGTTGAAGGGGCAGCAGGAAGAAGTGGAGGTAGTTTTTCAGGCAGCGGCAGCAGACAGGACAAAGTGATGAAACGGTTTGTAAGGAGGATGTGGGAGATCTGGACATCGAAGTGGAGGAGGAAAATAATCCTACACAAGAAGATGAAGCAGCTCAGCGCCTCAGACGAGCGATAAGGTCGAAATTCAATGGATGCGTTGAAGTGTTTTTGTTTTTGTTTTCTTGTGGATCATGAGGAAATAGTTTTAAATACTTAGGGAGGAGCTGATAGGGCTGGAAGTAGCAGTGGATAATGGGTGATAAAACACAGGAAACACATTTTTTCAAAACGTTTGTAATTGGTGTGGTTTGTTTTTGTTGAGTCGTGAGCTTCAGGTGATATCAGCTGTGGAGTTTTTTGCTGATGTGCACAGTCTTCACTCTCTTTATTTTCTGTATTTGCTGTCTTCCACTGGTGTGAAAAACACACACAAAACACATGAATGAGCGTAAAGCATCACAATAATTATCACGTCAAGCTCTAGAATGCTTTGCGTGCCGAAACGACAAATGCAGACGCTTCGTGGAGCGCTGCCCGGGCGATGTTGGAAACATTTTTGAGAATAGATTTGATCAGTCAGTAAGTTGGTGCCTGCGTCTGGATTATTAATGGACGGTGAACGGAGACAGAGCGCCGGTCCAGATACGTGGAATACAAAGCAGATATCCGTGTTAAGTGCACACGCGCGGAGGCTTTTCATTATATTTCTGCTGTATTAATCATGTGATGCGAATCTCCCAGAGCTCTCGTTCACGACCGCATGGTAAATCATCCGCCTGAGACAGAGAGGGATCCCCGTGTCAACGTTTGAAAGGCTTCGGCGGCACCCAACCGCACTCGGCAAAACTGATATCACGAGGGTTTAATGTCAGCGCTGCGATCATAATTCAACAATAAGTCATATCTACTGCAAACAGATCAGTCCGCTCTCGGCATTAATTTCACTTTTTACAACTTCTGTTCATATTTGATGGCAAACTCAAGCGTTATTGTCTCGGCAGCGAGCCATTAATCACAGTGTCACTCGGTTGAAATCTGGGAACATTCGCAACCTTTAGTTGGGATCATTTGCATGTTTAACACAAGTAATAATTCAATTTGTAATGAGATAATTAATCACAGATGCCACCGTGCAGATTAATGATTGCCACTGCTTAACAAATAGAATAACAAGCTCGTGTAGAGCCCGCACAGAGCCGGAGAACCTTCCAGAAGACGGGACAAACAATAAGTGCCAGCGCCCCCCTCCATATATCCAATTCACTCCTTTTTGTTTTATGTTTGCTAAGTCAAACTATGAAAAATGGCCAACCTATGTGTGACAAAGGGTTGAAAATGAAATTGAACGGTCCACTCCAGCACGAATAGGAAGCAAATTCTTATCTCGTATTGCCTGTCAGTTCTCTTTTCCCAGAGATTCAAAGATTTATGCGGGCTCCGATAATGCAGAACGGGCCGTTGGCCGCTGTTTGGAACCGACTCGCGCATGTGTTATTGCGCGTGTGTGTAAGAGCGCATAATCAGGGCTGTGAAATATACAAATCAGCGTGAGCCCGGAAAGAAGAAGAGACCTGGGGGAGTTGAAATTCCAGCGTACGATCGGGGAACCAGCAGACGAACCAATCAGAGAGATCGATCGTCAGGTGTAGTCGCTTCCTTTCATAAATACACTGACAGTAAAACAACAACGTAAGCCGTCAATGCTGGAATGATGCAGGCGGTGATGTCACAGTGCTCTTTTTACTCCTAATGTACTTTGTCACCTCTTTATTAAAAAGTCATTGTGTAAACACCGTACATTACTCTGCAAACCGTCACAACCCACTGACGCAACTGAAGTCCCACAGTTCACCCCAGAGCTCTCTGACATCTAAAAATAAGAGTTTTAGATTTAACCGGTCCAACATATTTACCAAACCCTCAACCAGGAAGCAAGTACGGCAATAAATCTCTATTTCTATAAGTTGAACCTCCTTCTTCCGCTCTTCCAAAAAATCCCACAGCATCCCGTAAGACGCAGGAGGTTCATCAGTGTCGTGATGAATAAGACATTTACGCAGCATATGCAGGAACAGCTGCCACGCTGATATCCTGTGAACATGGTTGTCACATTTGTGGATGTGAACAGCACACGCGCCAACGGCTGAGCGAGGAGTGGGAAGCAAGCAGTCGCCGAGATGTAACACGTTATTTTTAAGGTTTCCTGGTCCATTTCGGAAATACTCCATGGCATTGATGGAATTCATTTGTGTTTCTCTGTTGAATTCAATGGCCTTTTTTTGGTTTTCTATGGGATGTTTGTGTTGTTTTGTTGCCTTTGTAACAGTGGAAATTCAGTAAAATAGCTCATTTTATGAGCTATTTTTTGTCTGCTCAGTTTATGTCTGATTCCATGTTTATGTGAATGGGTCCCTATGAAACACATAAGTAACATATAACATAACATATAATAAGGTTATTATGCTTTGGATGTACGGTTCACTCAGTAATGACTAAAGCTGAACTCTTGAGCCATTTATTCAGCCAGAAATCTCACAATTATTTCCTGTGAATCCCCATTCATACAGAATTCCAGCCAGTCAAATATGCCTTGGTCCTCCATTATGTTTGCACTTTTCATGCACATGCCCTTAAACTAATAAGACCGAGCAGTGGAAACATGCACACATCTGGGGTGAGCTTCTCAATCAAATAATCAAACGTGAAGACTGTGAAAGACTTCGTCCAGGGTCACACATGTAATTCATGATCCTATCTCCAGCCATAGGGGCCTTCCATAGACACGCCCGCACTATAATTCCAAAAATTTTGAACGAAGAGCTATCAAGTGTGTTTCTCTCCCTGATGTTCCTAGTAAATTGAAGCTGGGAGCAGGGCCAGTCTGCTTTAACACAGCTCTTAAATTGTCAATAAGTCACAATAAAGGCATTTTGTTGACAGTTGTGTCTGAGGCTTTGCGTCTGTCTGGGGTTTTACAGCATCCGGAATCTGTTAAAGATTTGAGGAAGAAGACGGCGGGGTATAGACTCTTAATAGCCGACTTATCTGCTGACAGATACTTCCGTCCAGACGTCTGTCTTATATTTGTCAGTTTAGCACAATGGCTGACCTAAACACATTTAAAAGTCGAGTATGGATTACAAGCGTAAAGAAGAAGAGGAAGAGTAATATACAACGGATTAACAGGAATATGCCATGAAGGATATGGTGGCTTATGACTAAAAAAAAAGAAAAAAAACAATCCTCAGGAGGATGTGGGAGTGTGGTGTTGCCGTGCCGACGGAAAGATCTATGCGGGTTTGATCTTTGCCTTTGTCATTTCTTATCTGGAGCTTATATTGTTCACTTTAGTTTCACCATATTGATCTGGGTAACAATGGGTGGAATGATCTAACCGTGCTTTATGACTCAGCAGGCTGCTTCTGCTGAGTCAACCCAGGTCAGGCCAGGTTGGAGACAAGCAACCCTTTTTTCAACTTGGCAGAGGAGAAGTGTCTTAAAGCCACGGACAGCAAAAGTTGTCGAGTGGCGGAAAATAAGATGGCACATAAAAATTCTATACAAGACAATGGGTTGATCAATCCGTACGCTGAGAGGAGCTCGGCTTGACTCATTACAGTGTAAAATTGGCAATCTACTCTGCAGGGACTCGCTGATCAGAGGCGAAACTTTGGATCACACCCAGCGCTTTACTCAGTCGGGCCATAATTGAAAGGTCAAAACTGCTCTGTTTGTCTGGTAACTGCCACTTAGTTCTCCTGGGTGAGCAAATACAGCTAATATATTTGCTAATGCGATAAAGTACGAAGATATCAACGGAACTCTGCACTGTTAGCGTAGCTGTGGTTTAAAAAAATAAATAAAATCACATTAAATCAACACCTCACACACAGGACTGTATCACAAAACAAGTTAGGTCGTCAAGATGCACCGCAGGAACTATTCACTGACGCATTTCCAGCACCTTGCGTCATGCTTTTGATTCTTCTTTGGGAGCAAACAGTGTAATAATATATAATATTTCTGTACACTTGTAATGAGCATCATTACTCCTGAATTGATGCAGTGCCAAATGAGCTCATTGAATTTGTAAAAAAAAAAAAAAAAAAAAGGAAAGAAGGAAAAAGGCAGAGTTATTTAAAGCAAGTGATTTGAACATTAAATCTGCATCAAAAATCTGCTTGAGACTCAGATCACAGCAATTAAGCATATTTCCCAATCCCATTAACACTTAAATGGAAATGGATGGGGTGAGGGGGTGCAGACTGAGGCTCGTCTATAAACCACAGCATAATGGCAGTACCCTCCGTTCGGTTTCAGAATGACGTCTAAAATCTCTCGCAGGCGTTTCTTTAGTTTGTGTAAAGGAAGCAGAATGCGTACAACGCAGTCATGGACGACTTCAGCAAGTATTACTGACGTGTTGTCTGTCTCCACATGAAATAATCCTGTAAGGATGAGGAGTGCCATTTTTGATACATGCCTTGTCACCTTATGTTTATTCCCAAATAAGCACGGCAAATATATCACAGCGTAATTTTAAAAAAAAATCTGACATAGAAATCGAAGGCTGTAAGTGTAAATTATGGAAAGGCTATTTTTCAACATGCACATGCTAAATGCAACTTGAAACCATCTAAAATGAGACATCATTATCACTTTCCCAACACCTTTTCCGAACACTTAATTTTCAGTTGGCTCCATCCCTGCTCGTGACGTCAAACCAGTGTGAAGGGGGGAAAAAAATGATTCACACGTTTGCTGGAGAGACGCAGACGCAGAGAGAGAGAGAGAGAGAGAGAGAGAGAGAAAGTCCTGGATACAGTCAAAAAAAAAAGAAGAGGCAAAAACGTGGGGTCGGCTGCACCTCAGCCTGCTGCTCCTTCTGTGTGCATGTGTACCCAGGCCTGCAGAGTGCATGCCCCGTGACGTGGTCCAGGTCTGTGTTTCTAAGAGGATCACAGTGGAACCTGTGCAGAAAGCGTGCCCGCCGTCAGCGATGGCGTCCAGCCCTCACAGCTCACCACACAGTGCAATTTGCGCAAGCAATTCCAGCTCAAATCAACGTGCGACTCAGGAACGCTGACCGGCTGTCACAGCGTGATGGCCTGGGACAAATACAAATCATCGGCCCGGGAAGCCGACACGCGACATGCACGCTCTTTGCTGAGAGGGGATTTAGCGAACAAGGCCAATTCTAATTGGTATGTTTGTTTCGATGGCGTCTAGAATAAAGCTGCTTCGGTGCGAGCGTCCGCTGAAGCAAGGCTGATTTACGAGAAGTACATTTTTCTGTCTGAGCGGTTTGCAGCCGAGTGGGATGCGGTCCGGATGACGATCTGAGGCCACGGTTCCCACGATGGCCTGTCCCCTTCGGGTGAGGGGTAACATCTGCCCCGGGTGGAGGAGTTCAGGCATCTCCGGATCTTATTCACAATGAGGATAAAAGGGATGGGAAGAGATTGATCACTAGTGAGGCGCAGCAGCTGCAGTAGCTTTCAATTTACCGGCCGGTCTTCACTCCCACCATCCCATCCATGGCCATAAGCTGTGGGCAGTGACCCAAAGAATGAGATCGTGGATACAAGCGGCTAAAACGGCGTTTCTCTGGGTGGAGAGGGTGGCGGGGCTTAGTCTTTGTGATCTGGGAGGAAGTCAGAGTACAGGTGATGCTCCTCCACGTGGAGAGGAGTCGATTGAGGTGGTCGAGACAACTAGTATGGCTGACCCACCAACTGGGAGGACACCCAGGGGTGGACCCGGGACAGCCCTGATGGGGAAAGGGACATCTGATTAGAAAAAGGATGGACAGACATGATGTTTTTTGCAAAAAAAAACTGGATTGTTGCAACTCGGTATAACAGTCAACCGACATAAGTAGACGGCACTTCGTAGTTGTTTGCACTTGCAGAGAGTTTATGAGCAGTCGTTAGGTGGTTGCAGGTCAGGGGTGCAAAGTGAGCGGCTGTTCACCCACAAACGGAGCACAGCGACGCACAGGCAGCACAGTGGGAGCCGGATCGGTGCGGTGCTGCAGCTGACCACATCAAAGGCGGCTACGGGGAGAGACGGGTGCAGGCTTTAGGAGGGAGGGAGTACTTACACATACAGTAGGACTGCTGGCAGGGGAAATACACTTTGATGTATAGTGGATGAACTAATGAGTGCAAAGCTAAGTGAGTGCGGTCAGTAAGTACTGTCGGCAGGTGACTCGCTGATAAAAATAGACAGTCCAAAACTGGTCTCATATTTCATTTGAGAACCTTCAATGAGCCGCTATAAGAAGTCCCACATACGAGCTGTGATTAAAGGTGCTCTCACACTCGGCGGATTTCTCTCGTTCAACGTAAGGCCTCCATCGATCTCTCCGTCTCAGCGGGGATGCTCTGGGATGACAGCATCTGTCAAAATTCCCTGTGGCTACACTGAAATGCACAGACACGGTGAAGAAAGGCTGAGGATGACCTCATTTGGGTGTCAACTGGAAAGCCAGAGGAAAATTCAGCGACTTTTCAGTCAGTTCGTGAAAAGTGGGATTGTCATTACGCTCATTAATAACGGTAAACCAAAATATGGCTGCCGCTGGTACTCCACAGCCAAAATCCTCATACACCTTTGAAAATTTAAGGAGACATTTAACAGCAATGTGTTGTTTTTGTCGACAACTAATTTCACGCCACAGTCAAATGTCTCCCATTTGGTCCACGTCCTGATACTGAGAGAATTTGTGCCTCGTCCTAAAAATGCTACAGGGGTATATGAAGCAAAATGAAATTGTTTCAAACGTGAATTTTTATGTGTTTAGACGGCAAAACGGACCTAGAGGCATGTGGTCTAGTTTGGTAATGGATTGATAATACGCATTAGAAGACGCTCACTCGCCGATTCAGGTGCAGCCGAAACCCATCCTGGTTTTATAGCTGTAGCCAGTCTGCCTCTACATCTAATGAATGAATTTATCAACTCAAAGACATTGAAAGTGAAAAAAAAAATCCATTGGCATATAAAGTATGTCCACATTTAAAGTTATAGCATGAAATACATTATTGAATGTCATTAAATCCGGTCAGTTAACTTTCACACTGTGCAGCGGAGCCTGAGAGCGATCGGAGAGACGGCGAGAGACGTAAATCTGAAATGTCGACGAAGGACGAATGTCAGAAAATTGATCATATTCGATCATTTCCAATCGTTTCAAACGATACGAGCTCATTTTGCTCCAATAGCTTCAACTGTGAGAATAATATTTGCTTATATTTACAACAATGTACATTTCTTACTTCTGCCCGACGACACACTAATGGCCCTGTGAATTCTGACAGGAACACTGAACGTTATTGCACCTTCTTAAACAGTTTGCTATGTGTTATGCGTTCCTAACACTGAGTGCGTCTCAGATTATGTTAGGGACGAGTGTGAATGCGGGAGCAGAGTCTGTGTTGTTTGATGGGTGTGGAAACGTCGAGGGTAAGGTTGTGATCATCGGGACTATTTTAAGGAACCGTCTCATTTAAATCGTTTATTTGAATAATTATCTTACACGATTTAACCAACATGAAACCAAATGTAACCGACTATCCGTTCACCTCCCTCTCTGTCTGTCTGTCTGTCTCATAGATCCCTCAGGTGAGCTACGCCTCCACGGCGCCCGAGCTGAGTGACAACACACGGTACGACTTCTTCTCCCGGGTGGTGCCCCCCGACACCTACCAGGCCCAGGCCATGGTGGACATTGTCAAAGCCATGCGTTGGAACTACGTCTCCACCGTAGCTTCGGAGGGAAACTATGGAGAGAGCGGCGTCGATGCCTTTGTACAGAAGTCTCGAGAGGACGGTGAGTCTGTCTCCAGACACTCTCACAAGCATCCTAGATGTTATTTAAAGTCACCAGAAAGTAGTTCACACTATGTAATTATTACTGCATTCTAACCCAGAATGCAGCCCGTTATTTGGCAGGAAATGTACCCAGGCTGTGCAGACAGGTGGGCTAACTTGTCATGGAAATAAAGTCTGAATATTACACTGAGAGGATGTCTTTTAGAGAAGAAATTGTTACTGTTATTATAATTCTATGAAACCTCCAGGCAGCTGGGTGTGATGAATGCTGAAATCATCCATTTTCCCATGAAATATTAACTCTCATCTTCAGGGAAAACTTGTAGCTGCTATAGACGAGCATTAAGCCAACGATGGAAAATTTCAAAGCCCGAGAGGATGACGGCGTGAATGTAAAAAAGCAGCGGAGCAACAAAATGGCCGTCGTACAGTGTGCGGATTACAGTCACTTTGGCACAGGATGCTGTGTGCACACGCTCACTCTGACCTGTGACCTCTTTTGAAGCTCAATGTAATCACTACCAACATGTCCGGCGCTCTCTGTGGCCACGTGGGCCTTTGTGCCCTGCCAGCTTTAAGCTGCTGCCCATCACCAGCGCTTTTGGAGAGGAACCAACAGCAGATTATGCCTGCAGAGCCCCCGAGGCTCTCCAGCTGAGCTGATAACAGCCAACATGTAGGGAGCTCAAAACACAACAGCGGAGAGGGCTGAGCCATGATGGATTCAATTTGGCGTTTTTGTTTGATACGTTCATACATCCCATACTTTATCTTCTTTCATATCCACTTCCATAAAAATGGAATCCAGACAAGGATGCGCGATCGTTTAAATATATTTTCAATTTACGCTTTATTATCAAAATTGTGACATCAGCACGGCTGACCCCCGCTGATGTGTAAGAAATGTTATCAGCTGTGCTCAGCTGTTTGTTCTGTCTTAGCAGTCTGTCCACCTGAGGTCCTGTGGATCCTACAGAGCCTTTATAAAATCCACTGCTCCCCGCGCAGAAGCTCCGCAAAGATAATCGAACACCGCCGCTCAAGTGTGAGAAACAAGAGATTCAAAGTAAACAAGTGGTGTGTGAAGAGACCAGTAAATCTAACGAGCCAAAAAGAGCAAATACACCATCAGGAAGTAAAAATATCGGCGAGCGGGAGCCAAACGGTAGCGTCACATATGTTCTGAAGGTCTCCATATTTTCTATGCTAGTGATGGCGCATATGATACATAAGATAAGACAAATCGATGAGATAAGACAGCATGTCAGTCAAATACTATTATACGTGCAAAATTGTGTGTTTGAGCTGTTTGCGGTGTCAGCGAGAGGCTCGAGTGTGAATGCCTAAAATGCCAGCAAAGTGTTTTAACTGCATATTACAATGACACAATGACAAAAAAACCCCCAAAAGGATAATAAAGCAGAATCCATTACACATTTTTATTTTACACCCAATTTAGCGTGGTACACATATTACCCTTTACAATTCATTTTTTTGAAGAAATTGCTTGGGGGCCAGCAGAAAGGCAGAAACTGCTCAGATTTCCCCAGTTGGAGCTCCAACGTCCACAGCCATACCACTAAATCCACCTTGAGTCTATAGACTGCAGAGCTGAAGCAAAGCAAATACAATCCTTTCTGCGTGAGTTTAAGTAGTGTTTCATATCAGCTTTCCTTCTTACAATTCAACCTTTGATTATACAACAGAGGCACAACAGAACAGTAAGCAGCTGTCAAAATCAAAGCCACAGGTATTTGGCTGCTAAACGCTTTCGGCAGTTGGGGACTGGGATAATGAACCCAGATCTGAAGTGCCCAAATGTTTTTTTTTTTCTCATTAAACAGCCAAAGGCCATAATGAGCCGTGCTCTCGACCTCCTGAAGTCACACCCGGCTTTGTTTTTTCCTGCGCTGCA
This sequence comes from Brotula barbata, assembly GCA_900303265.1. Lineage (NCBI taxonomy): Eukaryota > Metazoa > Chordata > Actinopteri > Ophidiiformes > Ophidiidae > Brotula > Brotula barbata. The sequence continues at coordinate 269,373 of OMNV01029411.1, forward strand.
TTATTTGATGCAAAATTTCCTCCAGATTTCAGCTGGTTTAGAAAGTTCTGCCTTTGAAGCTGTAATTAAGGAGCTTATGGATAAACTTGGGAAGATTGAATGGACTTAAACGAAGACGTTTTGTGATCTTTTGTGATTTTTGTCTGCATTTTGTGAAGAAATATTTGCAATATTTTGTTAATATTTTACTCACGTCAAAAAGAACAAGGAACCCAATCCAGATTAGAGCATTCAAATGAATGAATATTGATCCACTCTATAGTTGCAGCCAGTGATTCTTGGATTTAATTCCGGTCTTACAAATGGTGACGTTTTTATTATAGTTTTAATTTTGATCAACTCATTTTAATATCGCTGCACCTGACCTCGACACCGGCCGGCAACATTTTCGTAGTTTAATTGTACCTGCAGCCAAACGTGTAACAATTTCAACTGATCAAAATTTAGCAGCAATTTTAGCGATTTGATTTCATTGCACGTAAAATTTTCTCCCTGGGAAAAGCGACTTGAAATAAAAAAAGTCCATTCCACGGAGTGCCGAGTAAGAGTATGAGTCGGTGCTGTAATCTGTTTGAGATGACACAAAGCCCTGCAGATATGTGATCCCTGCTCGCTGTGTTTTCAAGCAGAAACTGGAGTAAACTGGACACTCTCAGTACTACTCTCAGACAGACAGAACAGTCTGCGTCTGCACCGTGGAGCGGAAACAGTCTGGCACCGGGCCAGTCGGAGGTTTCAAACGCTTTTTGTGTTTTCCGTGTCTGCAACTGTGAACTCTGGCGGAAAACGACAGCGAGAGCAATGAACAGAAGGCCAGGCATCTTTCAGCTTTGATTACGTGCGTGTTGTGTCCACGTTATGACAGCATTAATGTGAGATTATGATGACTTAAAATGAAAGAGTTTTTAATTATCTGCCGATTTTACGGCAGATTTTTGAGGTTGAGGTTGCTGTTCAAAAATACAACAAACAAGTGAATCTCTTAAAATGCAGATTATAATTTCTATATATGCTGCGATTAGATACCTGCTGTTTTTAATGAGCCGTATGATAAAAGTGATTTATTTTCAGTCACTCTATGCTGTACAGAAACACATTTTTATCGCTATGTCAAACTGTTTTCACACCTTCCTTAACCAAGAGCTAAACTCTTCAATCCAAGCACGGCCAAACACGAGTAAAATGATGTCATTTTCAGGTTCAAAAATCCTCGGCATGTTCTTCAGCTAAGCTCTCTATTTCTCTTTGGAACATACAACACACAATTGGAGAATAAATAATTGTACTTTCTATGAATAAATGCATGACTCTGCTGAAGGGCATGTAGCGTTTCATACTCTACGTACAGTATTTTTTTATATTACGCAGGCCAGATGTGTGATATGCTAATCACATGAAAAAAGGAGCGTTCATAATAAACTATCCAAAGATGGCATTCTGGGAGGATCACTGCATTTTTCCACTGGTTTATGAAAATCCATTTTTTCAGTGACGTTGCCGTCTTACATTTCTTGATTTAAGTGAAGGTGCCTGCCTGTGTGTTCTTCTCGGCATAGTCACATGACATCACACTCCAATTTGTGTCTTTGCTGCTTCGTTTAAGGCGAAAATTCACACCGAGCCTTACATGGAACAGATGGATGGAATTAATAAGATTTCTGTTGTTTGCTGAGTGTACACATCAGAACGCGACACGGCAGTTTATGAGGAGAAGTTGCCATGTGAGTAAACACGTGCGTAGAACGCTTGAGCCAATTATAATACGACGTGTTTACATGCTGGAGTAAATCAATTTGGGTTCGCATTACCTCGGTCTTTGAATAGGAGTGCAGCAAATACGATCGATCTGTTTGTGGCCTTCATAGGATTACAATCAAAGTTTTGACGTGACCTCACCTGACTGTGGTATTAAAAGTCTCATTACAGTTCATGGCTACGGGTGTCAAATAAACCTGGCTTCAATTGAACTTCATCAACTCTGATAAAGTAAGAGATAATGTGTTAAACACAGCTATGTAACATCAATTATGAACATTATACTCGAGTCTAATAAGTCACATTGCAGACAAATTAGCCAATATAACTTAATAAAAACTGATGTTCTCGGTTTAGAGATTCTCCAATCAGATTAGTAATCTCCTCATCGACAATTTTAATCCAGAAAGAAGAAAGAAACCAGCCGATACAGGCAAAAAAATCCCATCATCCTCAACATATTGGTGGAAAAACTGGAAGCTTTATCGTCATTCAAGCCAAAAATAAATAGAAATGTTGAGTTTTTGCCAAACATCGTCCACGAGATCATCACACCGTAAGTGTCTGATGCTGACAGGAGTAAATTCGCTGATAAAGCAAGAGAATGAGCTAATTATTCATTCTTTCTTTATGTCAGAGCAATTAGAAATAATCAGCCGGTTTCTGAACCTGATGGAACAACAGAGTCAAGGAAAATGAACACACAAACAAAGGAAATCCTCAGATTCCAAACCAAACAGTGCACATATTGGTTTATAGGCTCCGGATTTGTCCTTTGCTAAGACGATCCAAACGGACGGAGACATATTTGATCCTCATAAATATTAGGATCATAAGTGGCTATAAAGTGGCTGTTTTTCGTACGGCGCTGCATCAGGCTTCAATATTCCTTAGGATGATGACTTGAGTGTAATTATGCAGACTGATTACAAGACGGGAGGTGTAAAGCCCCTGTCAAATGCAGGACAGGCCGTCCTTGAAGCACTAAAAGTGTTTGAATTTTTAAAGTTTTCCTTATGAAAAGCTGTTTGGGTCTCCTGTGTCCTTGTTAGAGCCTCACACGCCTCTGAAGTAATGCAGACTGACTCTCTGTGTCATTTTATTCTCATCTTGAGAGAAGAAAGTCACTTTTTTTTCTCACTTTCAGAGTTTTTATTGCCTCATGCAATCAGGTTTAAAGGCGCCTTGAAGTCAAGAGGGGGACGCGCTTTTTAAGCAAACCCATAAAACAAACTCGCAAACATTTTTTTTTTTTTTTTTAACTTTTCCCAAATTAGTACGTCAACACTGTTCTACAAGCGAACCAGACAGGAGGGCAAAGGCAGAAGCTGAGGGCTGACAGGGAGATTATGCAAATGTTAGAAATGAGCGTTTGTACATTGTGGCCTTCATCATGAGGGAAATGTCATGATGAATCATCGGAATACTCATTAACTCCAACGGCAGATTACTTTTTGGCATTTTCTGCTTTATGATGATGGGTACAGTAGAGAGACAGACAGGAAGGACAGGGCAGAGAGAGGGGATGACACGCAGCAAAGGGTGGAGGTCGGAATCAAAGGAAGGAAGCAGGAAGGAGACAGACAGACAGACCAACAGACAGACGGATCCGTGATGGCAGCTCAGCTTCAGGCCTCATTGAGTGCTGATAATCACTGTGCTGGGCTCCTGGTGGCTAAAGGAGACATTAAGTGAATTTATTCAGCCTGTGCACCCACTTATATTCATGGCTTTCCCCCTTTTCCCAGCAAAGAGCACCTGCCTGCATTATTCATACCACAGCCATCCAGAAACACAACACGGCAATAAACCGTCTGGGAAAATTGATAAGTCTATAAAACACAAGCGACAAAAGAAATGACGTGAGCGGACGGGAACAAAAACACACATTTCTGACAACGTGTGATTACTCACGTTTGTGTGGAGTAAATTTCTGAATTATTCTAAACAAATTAGATTCGCATTACTACTTTTCTGTTTTGACTGCTCGTTCCATTGTTTGATTAGCAGTTTGCCCCATTTTGCAAATGGCGGTCTGTCATTAAAAACTGTCAAAGTTTTAGGTGAAGCTCGACCACCTGGGCGTTTGTTTGTCAGACAGTTTGAGAAGCAATGAAAGGTTCAAGCTGCAGGTGTGCAGAAAGATTAATTGTCAAAATTACGCCACATTTGTCAGCACAATGTGCTTTATTTCTGCCATTTCAGAAAACGCCGCGTGAAGATCAATCTTTGTCTTATTTGCCTTTATTCCCATGAGGACCTTTCCGAGCTTTATCTTTTGAGAAGCTTTCCGTCCCAAAGGTTCTGCTCTGAGGCTCTGCAGGAAGCTGACCTCAGGCCTCCCGGATCTCTTCTTGCAGACGTGTAAATAACAAGAGATAACACGCGGGAAACATTCCAGATGTGATATTAAAGGTGAAGACACATTATCACAAAGAGGATGAACCCTCGGGTAGTGACCGAGCCACAGCTCAAGGGGGAAACTCGTAACCTCGGAACGATCTCTTTGTGCGAAGCAGGAATGGAGAATATTTGTGAAGGATGCATTAGAAATAATCTAAATAAAATATGGCCTTATGAGTACGTAACAAACAGTAAGTCTTATTTTATTCAGATTTCAGTTATGCAGTTAGGTGAAATATGAAACAGTGCATCTATAAAGAAGAATAAATCAGAGAAGAATAAAATCACGACATATGTCATCTGTGCTCCTGAGCCGTATGCTCCACGCAGACAGAGCATCAAACTAAAACTCAGTGGACAATAATTCCTCATCAAGCTCAGAGACTTTGTATTCTGTGTTGGTAATGAGAGATTAGCTAGACTGAGATGAATGCGAAACTCGTGCCAAAACAAGTTTTCCCACTTAACTGACAGAATAACTGGTGGGCAGCACGTCTGCCAAGTCCAACAGGGCTTTTGTTTGCCCGCATAAAGCCGGCCTTTTACTATCAATAACGTGAAATTAGACGTGTAGAAATATTATCATCAATTCATGGTGCAGCAGCATCGCAGACATCATCTTCTCTATAGGATCATCGTTTCACACTGCTGTATCAGCATCATTTAATGGAAGCTGCATGTTTTTAGCCTGATGTATCGCTATAGAATGGCTCCTCTTTGAACCGAGTCGTAATAATCAATTGATGTATGGTGAGGAACATCATAGCAAGGTACAAAATTCATATACTGAGCATATTCACACAAAAACTGCTGGCAATTTATTCAACTGCAGATTTGCTGTTTTTCCACCGATAGAACATGATGCTAATAATAAGCTAATAATAATAATAATATGCTAATAGACAGACAGACAAACAGATAGACAGACGGACAGACGGACGGACAGACGGACAGACAGACAGATAGATAGATAGATAGATAGATAGATAGATAGATAGATAGATAGATAGATAGATAGATAGATAGATAGATAGATAGATTGATAGATATTTTAGAAGCGGATAACAACAATAACAATACACTTAAAACAATAACAAAAACAACAAAAACATTGATAAAAAGTACTACAAAATATATGATATAATATAATATAACATAAATAGTAGCTAGGTCTGCAGAGTACCATCCATCCATCCATCCATCCATCCAACCATCCATCATCCATCCTTCCATCCATCCATCATCTATCATCCATCCATCCATCCATCATCCATCATCACCCATCCATCCATCCATCATCCATCATCCATCCATCCATCCATACATACATCCATCACCCATCCATCCATCATCCATCCATCCATCATCTATCATCCATCCATTCATCATCCATCCATCCATCATCCATCCATCATCCATCCTTCCATCCATCATCCATCCATCTATTCATCCATGTTTATAAACCGTCTAATTTTCAACCTATCAGTGAGAAAGCGAGAGCTTTTCAGCAATGATAACAGCAATGATGACATTTGGTTTGTTCCGTGAGAAAAGGACTGTAGAGTTAATTCTCCATCTTCGGTTAGGTCATGTGGAAAGCAGAGTGCCCCAAAGTCGTCAGGTGAATAATTGTAATACAGAGCAGGAAAGCTCATTTCACAGTGCTCAGAGGTCCGTCTTTGATTCATAAATCATTTACCCCAAGAAGGAAGTCATTCAGTCATTTTAAAAGGTAATTTATAGTTGCCACAGACCCTGGCCTGTATATAGTGTTTCTTTATTCATAATTCAGGCTGTGGGAGCTGAATAGACAGTATGCTCTCCAGTACAAGAGCCTTGGGATTCTCAGCAGGACAAAAATTACATGGAATTACAATTCTCAACTGAAATATTTACTTTCCCATTTTGCCTGAATGTTGTGTATTTGTGTGTGTGTGTGTGTGTGTCTGTATGTATGTGCGTGTGTATGTAAAAATATATATTATCTATCTATCTATCTATCTATCTATCTATCTATCTATCTATCTATCTATCTATCTATCTATCTATCTATCTATCCATCCATCCATCCATCCATCCATCCATCCATCCATCCATCCATCCATCTATCCATAGAACAAAGACTGCAGAATAAGCCGTATGGAATTATTGGGATTTCATACACACACTATTTACCAATTATATATCATGAGCAGAATTATTACGTTAGGTAAATCAAATCAGGTTTGCACATTGCAGTCCCATTACTTTTGTTAAATCCATTCATGCCAAGTTCAATGTGATTATGATTATTTTTATTAGTACTGCCTGAATTGAATCATACGGGCAGCTTGTTGCATTGGAATCCATTCAGGTCTATAACTTATATATATATATATATAGACAGTATGCTCTCCATACTCTCTCTCTCTCTCTCTCTCTCTCTCTATATATATATATATTTATAGATTGTTTACATATGAAATAAATAAATGTACTCTCCAGGTTCCAGTACTTCCCTCTTGGCCTCCATGGGCTTCCTGTCTGCATTGTATGGGTAAATTGAGTGTGGGTCCATTTCCTGTGGGATTTGGAGCGTGCTGATATCGGCACCGGTTGCTGACAGATGTAATACCATGATTGGTGGCCATTTGGCTTAAGAAAATCACCATGCCAACAAACACTTGCAGTTGATCCATCAACTCTGAGGCCAGGGAGTAGCTACTGTTTCACCCCGGCGTGGTTTCATGTGGATTTTCACACATAGTTAGCGTCGTCATCAATACCGGTACAAACTTGACTAGATCATTTTTGACTTCACAGACCACAAATTACAGCCATGCGGGCCACGGCGCCCTCAGGTTAACAGGCAGCTCTGACAATAGAAGCGGTTTTGGCACTCTGGTTGCTCTACTCTTGGTTTTTCAGTGCATCGGGTGAAAGGCTATTCATCACTCTCGCATTAATTGCCTTTATGCAAAGCGTGTGTAACAGCGAAGCATTAATTTTAAATGGATGTAATAACTGCGACGACACAGTTTGTCGAGTTTGAGGAGTTCATCTCTAAAACGCACTGACAACATCCATAGCGTATTATAGCCACGGTAATAATGATCTGCTGTGTAAATATGATGGCTTATTTCCTATTAGGAGGTAAAACGCTTAAGGGGGTAGATGTCCATTTTATATGTTTATATGTCACACCACATGTCTGCACAGCTGTAGTTATCGATCTGTCTCAAAATGTGTGCATGTAGTCAATTAAATTGGTTATTCAAAATTGCCTTTGTGTTTTATAAAGCAATAAGGGGTCCAAACAAAACACCAGATGGGCAGACACATCATCTTGTCAGTCTAAATGTGGTGAACTTATTGTTTCGGTTATGACATCATCTTACTTGATGATGATGGATTAAACTCATCATGTAAATGTTTGTCGTCTGTGCTGTTTTTTGTTGCTTGGAAAACTAAAGCATGTGTCCCAATAATAACATATAACAGTTTAATATCACATCTGCAAAGGTCATTCTTATGATCTTTTTTTTTTTTTAAATCTAAGGTTCCTTTTACTGAAAATAGGCAGAACAACCACTGTGGTCGTGGTTAGATGTGTAGAAAACTGGCAAACCGTGAAGGCGTAATGAACTCCAAACTGATTACTGAGAGCTCTGAGGTCTTTACAGGCAGCCAGGAAACAGAATCCTCAGGAAAGAGTTGGATCACGGGTTTTCAACCTGTTTTGGCCCGTGGACCGTCTCTGGGAGCTCTGATGTGGGAGCTGGGGACGAAGACTGAGAAGACATTTATTTGGCTCCAGCCTAACCCTGTATTTATTCTTCAAGTATGCCGGTGTGGAAAATACTATTTTCACAGAGGTAGACATTTTTTTGAGATAGATTTTATTATTCTCAAACAATATTTTTTGGGGGGGGAAATTGTAAACATTCAGATAATAGAATATCTTACCATCTTTTGGCATTAAAATTGCAAAATTGAAGTCATCTAAAGGGCCATGCACCAGAGGTTGTAACCCCTTGTGTTAGTGGATACCACACTGATGAAGCTGCTGCGAGAAACTAAGTTGTAATAGTTTATTGTATTAGGTATAATTAACATATTATGCAATTAGACAAATTGATCCACACAAAAACGAATTTATACAAGAAATAATTACCAATTAATGTATTTCTTTGTGAACAGACTAATTCAGTGCTTTTAACTAATCACGGAGGAGGAATGTAACGTGAGGAATGTCCTGTACTAGACATCCATAATAGTCCATGATTATATGCTGCACCACAACTCTCACTTCTCAAATGTTATATATGCACCCTTGGAAGAGAGTGTGAAGAGGTGAATAAGATGCAGTTCCTGCCAGGTGAATAGGTTTGCTCCGAATAGTACGACGCTTAAAATTCTGCTTCCGTGGTAAATTATCTGCATATACTCTGCAAAGTTGATTTAGCTGCATTTTTTTTTCTTTTTTTTTAATGCCACAAACAACATTTTGGCGTTATGCGTGTACCCTTATAGCTACTCGCAAACAAGTTGGAGTAAAATATATTAGAGCTGAGCTAACATCTGTTCGAGCAAAATGACCTTGGCATGTAGAGCGCAGCAAATCTACGCCGCAGAATAGCTATTCATTTACACCAGCAGAGCAAAGAAAGATGGAGGCCTCTGTGTGTGTGTGTGTGTGTGTGTGTTCCCCAGTGATGTCTGGAAAGAGAAACCGAGTCTCATATCAGCCTCACTTTAAATCAATGTTCACTCTCATTTTCCCAATGGTACACATGGGTGAACCCGGGGCTCATCACATGATCCCGCCTAAAGCCACTCTCTGATATTAGCCCGTACACTCAGGGATCTGAGCCAGCTTTTTCTCCGCACAGAACGGATGCTGACAAATCCGTGCGTTTCATCTGAAGACTCCACGTACCACGCACTCCAAGTTCCTCTTGGAAAGCTTCTCCGAATCAAATGTGGTAGATAGATATGAAAAATGACAGCGTTGCTTGGGATAAGGAAGAAAAATTGCAAGGGTGTTTAGGTGAAATTGGGGTCGTTCGTCTTTGCTCAGTCAATGCTGCGGCGTTGGACGGGAGAGGGTCAGTGATTATCTTTAAATTAAAGTTAGTCATCCTCGGAGAATTGAAGGATTGGGTGAAATTTGTTAATTTGGGATATCTCGCAGGTCAGCAGTCTAAAGCAATTATAATAAGATGTTGTACTGTAATTGATCCTCGGGGGCGATATTCGTTTCATTTTATATCCTCATCCCTTCACAGAGAGGTGAGAGCAGGAAGTGTTCTCCTCCAAGGACTCTTCAGTGGGTGGTCGCTGGAACAGGGGACTGAGCCGTTCACTGGAGAGTCTCTGTGTAAAATTACTTTTGCTAACCTTGTTTCTTCCTGTTATTTCCCTCCAAACCATGTATACAATATGAAAATGGACCTAATGGAGCCCCTGGACTTTACATGGGCTGTTTCATTTTATTTACCCCTACATTCTCATCCATCCAACACATTTCTGAGGCATTTCATTCAATTTGGGAGCCCGTGAATGTCCCAGCATGCATTGGCTGCCAGTCTACCGCGGACCTGTTCACCTACCTACCTCATTTGCATAAATCATTGGGGCTGTAGTTAATTAGAGCCGACGGGGTCTTATTTCTTATCTGGTGTGTAGTGATGTCTACATCACATTGTTTTGTCGTTTTGATTTTTTTTTTTTGTCTTGTCTGACAGCGTAATGAGAAGTATTCTGCGTTTCTGTTGAGTTTTGTGTATTAGACTATTTGCTGTTCGCTGCTGTTCAACATAAATGAGAATTCAAATTTATCTGCAGCACAAACAGACCAAGAATTATTATCTGACTGTGCAGGCTGCCTCATAAATCATTTGGCACAACAGAAGTACAAGTTGATGAGTACATGTTTTCATTAGGAGTTAAGGGAAGTGACATTTGGATTGTCGTGTTCACTGTTGCGAGTCTACGACTGTCAAAGTATAAGGAACAGGAGCAAAATGAGAAATCGTTTGAACAACGGGTAAACTTGGTGTAAAAAGACAACGTGCCTGATAATTTACCTCCAAGTTTGGCGCCATTAACGATGATAAGGCTTATATGTTTAGGTAGCATCGCCAAGGGCACCCCGGTAAACAGGCAAATTTATGTCTGCACCATCCGAGGAACGCTCACCGAGGAATTCTATGCCTCTGCAGCACCATCGCACAAACACAAACACCGTGCTGGGATGAGCCTCGGTGCCTGGGCGTATGGAATGTTTATGGCAGCGCTGTCTCTCCCGTGGGTGTCAAACCAGAACGTATATTAGTGTTCCAAGCAATTAGGAGAGCAGAGTCCGGAGCTGACAATGGAAGACAAGACACGAGAGAGGAAACTCAAAGTCTACTCAGCAACGGATATTTTTAGAGGAGGTTTTAAGATGTGGCTCAGATGTTAAGAGTGCTGTGAGTGCTGTGAGGGCGAGTGCTGGGGGAGAACACACTCCTCCTGATGGTTTCAGCAGTACAATGGCAATCTTACTGTATCAGTGGATACAAACGTACCTAAGGAAAAAAAAAAAAAGGGAAAGTAGTTCTGTTCAATTTAGTTTTACACAGGCCATTGATTGTTGATCTGCAGGGATCATTTTGGGCTAATTTTGATGTATTACTATAATTAATCAACAGGATAATCTTTATCCCTCTGGAGATACAAACAATGCAGAACGCTGCACAGGAGCCGCTGTACACTTGTTATTAATTGCTTTATAATTGCGTTTGACTGCGTGTTTTTGTGTTCACAGGGTAACATTAGATAGCCCACGGTGTCTGATTCGGTCTGTGGGCGGTTACAGCAATTACGCCGCGCAAAGTGTAATCGTGCAACACGTTTCATTATGTAAAACGTATATCAAACATACCGTAATAAGCAAGAGTTATGCGTGGACAAATTAAAACGTGGAAGGAACGTACATGTTGTACGTTTGCTCGTGTTTCGGTGTAACAATGTGATATTCTGATGAGGAAAAGTAGCGCCGAGTGTTTGGAGCAGGTGGAGACCGAGTGTCTACTTTAGACACAGGATTTGAAATCTGGTGCTCGAGTCCAGGGACCAACTCTTTAACCATGCAATACTTTGGCATGAATGGATGAAGGCACGGCATACTCGATGAAACAATACCATGTGTCTACCCTACAACTAACAGTTGCAAAGCAGAGTGTGTTCTGAGTGTCTTATCCCCCAGAGTCTGAGCTCCTATCCCTCAGTCCTTCTGCCATTCTCTCCAGAGGTACGTTCCCTGCTGCTGGTGATGTGACGAGAGAGGAAAAAGGAGGGATGAGTGCTCTGCTTCTACCTAGCAGATGTTGGGGGAATGGGGGACCCGAAGTACGAGCGAGAGTAAGACATAGAATGTATGTAATGATTGATAGAGTCTGTGAGAGCAGAGAACTGCTGCTGCACTGCTGCTATATTTCCCATGTGTCTGTATGGGGACTGCAAGCATAATGGCACAAAGAGGCAGATGGATAAACTGGTCTCTGCCTCAGTTTAATCAAAGCCTCCACAGTCAAGAGTGCCTATGTGCTAAGCAATGTGTTTAAAGATTGAATATACATTCGTTCGTTGATTTTCTGGTGGCAAAATAGACAATTGTTGGACAAGGAGGATGACCATCGACCACGTCCCTCTCTGTCTTTAGCAGAGGAGGACCAATACTCTGAATCAGAGTGTAAGAAAGGCAGCTTCGTGTTTATTTGACAGCAGAGGGAGTAGTGAATGAAGCAAAAGTAAAACTCTGATCTCTCACTGGTGATGCAACCAGCTATGGGAGATATGGACCAGTTACAGCCAGAGGCCCTCCGCCAGGAGCACTGCCAGAGCCTGAGTCAGTGTGTGGAGCCTTGGGAGATGCCTTCCTACCCTGCAAGTTACATAAAGTATACCTGGGCCCTGTATGTGAACTTTCGGTCAGGTTTGTGAAGTGGAAGAAAAGTGTGTGACTTTGGAACTTTATCTGGCTGCGCTGAAAGTGCAGACATCCCTGAGAATAAAGCAGAATAAAGCACAGGCATGGACGAGCATACACAAAGGAACGAGTTCTTAGTGTGACATGTATGACAGCCGTATCTGAAAAACAGCCCCAGGAATAACAACACCACAGATTTGAAGAGGAAAACATCATTAAATTTTGCCACTGTGAACAATCAGCACTACGGTGCAGGACGTTGACTGAAACCACTGAATGACTAAACCAGTCACTTTTTATATCCTTGAGCAAACACCCTTGTTAATTTAATGGCATCCCCATTTCTTAAGTCATTATTCCACTTTCCCACCTTATTAGGCAAGACACGGCAAATTTATTTATATAGCACATTATCATACACAGAGGTCAATCAGTGTGCTTTGCAGAAATAATAGCACGAAAGTACAAAAAAGGCTAAAAAAGACGAAAACTATATTAAAAAAACACAAAATACATAAAAAGTAATATGTAAATATAAGTGAAAAACTAAAAAAACCAAGGTGAAAGCTCACCAGTGAAAAAAAATATCAGCGAATTCAGACCAGAACAAATAAACCACCTCGACCCTCCAGGTTTATACTCATCAAACACCTCAGGGTTATTTTTAGACCTGGCCATGTCGTGACTTGTAAACATTAAGTAATATTTTGAATTCTGTATCTAATTGGAAGCCAGCGCAAGGACCTGAGAATTTGAGAACTATGGTCCCTGGTCTTATTTTTTGTAAGAATTATAGCAACAGTGTTGTGAATTAGCTGTAGCTGTCAAATGGTCTCACAAGGAAGGCCACTAAGGAGAGCATTACAACTACAGTCAACCCTATGGGATGTAAAGGTGGAATTAAGCCTGGACACATAATCTCTGACCTTAGCTATATTTTTGAGATACCAAAATGCGGATTTGTGGTCACTGAAACTAAGATTACGCCATGTTGGGTTGAAGTCTGAAAAAGAGAGCCATCTTAGTTTTTTCTTTATTTTTGTTTCAGTCAGACATGAGTCAAGTGTGATGATGTCATCTGGTGAGAGAGCTAAATAAATCAGGGTGTCGTCTACATAGCCATGATAAGCGTCCTTGTTTTCTTGGAAGATTAGACCAAGAGAGCGTATATAGAGGTTGAACAGAAGAGGCCATAGAATGGATCCTTGGGGGACTCTGTGCAGCTTGGGGGTTTTCTCTGATTCATTAGTATCTACGCTGGGGCCAGGCTTTGTTTTACGGTGTGATTCTGACTGACACGAACTGAAACGGAGAGTATTGTTCCTCCATTGACTGCTTGTCGGGCCGGCTCTATACTGAGTCACCGAGGGGAAATTTATTAGCATTTACATACACTTGGTGGCATTTTGGCAGGACGACAAAAACAGTAATGGTGAAATGTTGCACAGAGAATTTAAAAACATTGGCTTGTTTGTAAAACAGTGGCTGTTCCCAGCGGCTTTTAGATTTCGTTTCAATAGCAGAGCATCTCCTGTAAGCACAGAACTCTTTATAGCACTCTGTAGGGAATTAGCTATATTAGCCGAATTAGCCAAATAACTAAATTAATCAGCTTCATTGAACAATTCTGTACGGTTAACTAGGATTCGACTGAATAATTAGTGTGGAACAAGATATTTTTTCACATTTTATCCTGTTTCACTTTCTATTACATTTCTCATTACAGAAAAACCAATAGGAGAAATGTGTTACATACAGCAGGACAAAAGCAATGTGTGTACAAGGATAAGTGGCAGGCTTGGATCAACTGGGACCAGTTTTCTCTGATTCTATTCAAAAATGTGTGTGTGTGTGTATGTCTATATATACTTATATATAAATATATATATTTATATACATTCTCAGATGCTACAGAACGCCCCCAGCCTCACTGGCAGGAACATAAATGGAATTGATGGGCCTCCGTGTCTCTAACTTGCCCCTGTGGAGAGATTTTGTTCATACCCTGCATCCTTCATGTTGTGAAATATTGCACCTGCACACATGATCATGATTCTATAATTTAAAAAAAGGAAGAAAAAGAACAAGTATGGTCACTGTACAGCTCGAACAAAAAAAAATGTCCTCTTCTTTCTTCCTTTTAGGTGGTCTGTGCATTTCCCAGTCAGTGAAAATACCACGTGAACCAAGGCCCGGAGAGTTTGACAAGATCATTCGCCGACTGAGTGAGAACCCGAACGCCCGCGTGGTCATTATCTTCGCCAATGAGGATGACATCAGGTGAGTGTAGCACCATTAACTTATAATAATCGATTACTCATTCTGAAAGAAATCCTTGATTAAAAATACAAGTAATCCATTATTCAACGTGGCAAATGCAAAGACGGCACAAACTAAGATAATTTATGTAGTCTTCTTCACACAGCAACGGGACACGACCAGCGTAAACACCGTAGTTATAATGTAAACTCTTACTCAGTGTGGCAACTTTATTCTCCTGGTCCGTCTGTGTTTTATTTATAAGCAACCGACTTTGTGCAAGACTCATGCATTACAGTCCACGTTTTTATGCGTTGCTCAATAGCTTCCAATGAAAATTTAACACACCATCGCGTACGTTACAACAAGACATGAAATCTTAAAGTGACAAACACTCATTAATTAACTGGTGATTGATTGCAGGATGGATGAATGTGTGCTAATTTAAAGGTCGTTGAATAAATGGAACAGGCCTTTTTTACACTGGTTAGTAATTGTGTACACCGTGTAGAAAATGCACGATTTAATAAAGATATTTATTTTAAAATGCGTTGGATGTCATTTCCAGTTGTACACTTTCCCCAGAATGCATTACTAACTATGTGCTATCACAGTTATTTGGGAACACCAGACACTTAGCCAGACTTTTAAAATAAATTCTGACCCAGATGGACGCATTTGTGTTAAAGAGTTCAATATTATCAGATCATCATGTACCAGAAAATATTTTCTCTCCGAGGCAGAAAATAGTCATATGTGTGAAGTTTGAGCAAAGCTGCTAGAGTTTGCACAATCTGTTAACATCTCAAAGTGAGAAATACTGTTTAGCGATTCAGCTCCCCGAGTGTCTATCTTTGCATCTGGCAGTGAAATATGGCACGTCTTGTTTTTCGATTAAAAAGCTATTTTTTTTCCTTTAATAAAGTAATTTGCTGCCTACGTTGATATGGTGGGGGT